>VZTN01029353.1:763-12975 GCA_013400515.1 Erpornis zantholeuca | reverse complement strand
ACTCAAGGGTACAGGGGTAAGAACAGGAAAAGTGGAAGAGCAAAGAAAGTCAGATGTAAATGATCCACACATCTCCATTTGTTTCTTCCAGGAATATGTATTTTAATGCAGTAAGTACCAAAGTCATGAAGGTCTGCTCTAAGTCAGAGCACATTAAAATATTACCCTCTATAAATTTTGGAAAACAACTTTAAACAGAAGATGAAATATATACCAAATTAATATATAGACAGAAAATATGATAGCAAAATAAGAGACCATTTTGTTCGTATACTACTTATTTATATAGTGTTGAGTTGTCTTCTGTGTAAAAGAGTGGCCTCTGATCATAAAAATGTTCCCAAGGAAGGCCATGGCACTGCTTGTCTGTGTAATGATAGCAAGTTTGTGCTGTACTTTGGTAGCAGACTATCAGAAACCTTTATTTGTTTTATCAACTAGTTCATTATGATTTATTATCATAAATAATTCATGGATATAATATGAAAAGTGCATTTTCATTTTTTTAGGCATCGTGGAAGCTTCTTATGACAACTTTTCACCTTATATCTTTTTAGACATTTCTGTCAGCTGGGTTCACAAATGGCATAAATAATATGTGTGGCCTTGGCTCAGCATAAAGCACCATTTTGAGGTTGCATGCCCATGCTATATCCTATATACCTGCAGTTTTCCTATCTGGGTGGTTAGGTGAGTGGGGCAGAGTTCACACAATACCTAAAAGTACCTAACATGTAGGTACCAGTGTTCAGACCATCATTAAAAGTCTCCTGACACACATGACTTCTGGCATTATGTAATTTTTGAGAAAAACTCCAGAGCTGTTGATGCTGGTGAGCAACCCCTATTTATATATTCAACTTTATTGAATTCTCCTGGGGCAGATGTTTACAGTGATGCTACATTACACATTGACAGAAACACAAAGGTGTTCATTTTAAAATAAATCATTTTCTAGACTAATTTTGTCTCCTGACAGTATCCTAGAGTCGCATCAGAAAGTAATAGAGAGTGAATTAGCACTTGGCTCACCTGTACAAAGGAGTTGGACATTGCCACGCCCTTTTTAAGGCCAGGAGAAGCAAGGAGATCAAGACCAGTGTTCTCAGTCAGTGTTAGCTCACGTATTTGCACTAGAAAACACTAAACAGAAGTTGAACTCCACATATTTACTACAGTATCTACAATAATTCTTGCTACTCAAAACACCTTAACTTTCCATCATTAAGTATGGAAGCTATCTGCTGTCACTCAAGGCACCCTCTAAATGCTCTTCTATAAGCAGAATGGCTTGATTTGCTCTCTTGTCTGTACCACTCATCTAAGTGATCTTTCATGACACTTTAACCCAGATTTTTTTTAATTCCTACAGTTCACTTCCTTGATTAAAATTACTGACATAAATTACCTGCTTTAGGAAAGTGTTGAACATCTGTGGTAGCTAGTTTATCTTGGGTGTGCCTGAACAATCCCCCTTTGGTCATTGGTGTCACAAATGAGGAACTTTAGGAATAAAGAGACATGATAAAAGTGACTGAAGCTATACTAAATAAAGGAAGAGACCAGCCACAGCAGTGGATCCCTGGCAGGAGGAAGCCCTGCTGAAACAGAGTTCTCTGGACAAACAGCAAAGTCTACTTTCTGCAACCTCCAGCAGTTTTATTATCCAAAAAATGCTGTAAATTCGAGCTGTGGGAGATAAGTGCAACTGGCAAAAATATGGGGCCAGGGCTCTTCTCTTTACAGGGAGCTTTGCATTTGATAAATTGATTTTTTCATCCACATAAACACCTAAATAACAAAGACCCTTATGTTGGTAGGAATTAAGCTGTTCTAGCTGCAGTCTTGGCCACTCTGTTGCTGTGGAGCTAATCCTAACACAAGAGAAAAGATCCTGCCTTTTTGCTTTATTCCCTGGACAACCATCCTATATAAACAAACTGCTACCTCATTCCCATCAATAGAAAGTGGCCCTTACCAGTGGTGCCAGAAGGGCACAATTGAGCCCATGCCAAAAGAACAAATGGTGTCAGCACATTTCTTAAGAATCCAGATGACAACATCACAACAACACATTAGCCTTGATATAGAAACATTAAAACTTCGTTATAATTATCTGACAGAAATGTGCACAGAGGCGGATTTGGTTTGTGGGTCATGAGGGGCACAATGCAACATGTCCATAGCACACATTGTTTTTAACCTGCTTGTCCACTGCCCATGGCTTTCCTTTCCTTTGGCTTATGTATTTGTCTTCATCCTATTTTATTCTTTCCTCTCTGAGCTCCTCTCCTCTTGTATAGTTACCTTCGGTTTCACCAGCTCTTCAGCTCTTTCCTTTCCTTTCCTTTCCTTTCCTTTCCTTTCCTTTCCTTTCCTTTCCTTTCCTTTCCTTTCCTTTCCTTTCCTTTCCATCTTTTGTTTCTCAAAACTACTACTCTTCTTTTCATAAACTATCCCAACACCAAGAGAAAAAATAGTAATACAACCTGATCTATCTCACTGATACTTCTATTCCTGTTCACAACTCTTTCCTCCCTCCCATTCTAAGTCTCTCTTGTACTTTTTTGTCCTCATACCCGTGCTGTATGAGGATCTGTGTCATAGGATCTGTTTCATGCCTTGTCACGATCTCCTCAAAGTGTTTTTTCTTTTTTTAAGATCAAATATTTTCACTTTTTTAGTGTTTTTTCCCCCTCCTGCTGCAAGGTTTATTGTCTTTCCTATATTAACAGTACTCTTCATTTCCCTTGCTCCTCCAGCTACTGTTCTATCTTCTTTCTTCGTTTCATCTCCAAGCCCACTGAATAATCTCAGGTCACACATCCCAGTTCCATCGAAGATGCCTTCTTCCCCTTGCATTCATCTTCGGACACACTTAATGTGCAATGTCCTCTAATCAAAATCTTAAGGAAAATACTCCATCCTAGATATGCCCTTAACTTTTGTTGGGGCAGTCCTAATCTTTTTCTTGAAATTGCACTTCCTTTCACCTGCTGTTACTCTGGTGTTCTCTGGTCTTCTTACTCTCTTCTGCCAGAAGCATGTCCATGCCTTCCCTTAGCTCTCAGTGGGGGATCCCAAATGTGTCTGTCCTTGCTTCCATTCTCACTCATGTTTATATCTTACCTCTGTTTAATCTCGTCAACAGAGCACAAATTCGATTACCCTCTCAGTACAGATGACCTACAAATCTCTTTCCCTGCCCAAGATTTCTCCTTTACAATCTTAGCTGAGTATCATCGTTGCACCAAAGTCTCATTAGCTGCAATACTGTTAATCCTGTTTGTGAGTTCTTCTCTGCATCAAACGTTATCTCTGTCTCCTGAAATCTCATAATGAGGTAGCACTTCCCCATTTTTTTCTCAGTCAGTGTGATTCCTGTTAGCTCCTGCTTCCAGCTGGTTCCTGGTATCACTCTGCAGCCTTCATTTACTATTGGTTACACATATTGCAATTTAATTTTGCTGGGAATTAAAAATATGAGTATTTTTAGAACTAGATTTAGACTTGAACATACTTAAGAGCTTGCTTCCTGTCTGAGAGGCAAGCTATGTAGCATTTAAAAATAAATATGGTGTATTTATTATAAGATATATATTAAAAATATACATTCTCTGTCCTTTGAGATACTACCTCTTACCAATTTTCCAGTACTATCACTTATCATCATATCTCAGCCAGTTCAATAAAACTTAAGCAAATGCTTATCATCACCCAGCTAGATCAGATGTCCATTTACCAGGGACAGAGCCCTTCCTTTGCAAACCCTTACCTTGCTGCCATCTCTGTCTCCCTCTTCAGCAGATGTCTTAGGCATTCTCTCAGCCTGCTGCCCTCCCACCTGTTTTTGATGCTAATCAGCCCCGAGTGCTTGCCCTTTCATCATCTCCTTGTTCAAATTTGAAATGAACATTTCTGTGCTGTGTTCTACACAGCCCCTCACACTCAATGGGCAACCCACAAGTATGTGAAAAGGGTATTAATTTTCTCTAAAAGCCATATTAAAACATTCCCTTCCAGAGTAGTCTTGGAAAAAAAAAACCATTGTAAAGCAGAGCTTCTACTATGGTAGGGCTACTGGCATGGACCAATATTGTTTCATTGTTTGTCAATTTGTTGTTCTATTTATTGTGTCATGACTTATACTTGACTGAATTTGTTTTTGGATCAGGGATCATCTGTTCTGTCCTGGTACAGGATGTTACAAAACAGCATAGACAGCTACCACTTACCATGTGTAGGAACAGCAATTTTAGCATGTTGTCCTGAAATAAACCATCAACTTCTGCTAATATTATTCATCTTATGTAGGGAAAATGAAGAGCAGGCCTTATAGCAAGTTAATTTGCAGTCTCTGTTAAATGAAAATATGTTTAACTGATTTTTCTGTTGTTCTCAGCAGGCTCCCCAAGACAGCAGTCCTGGGTGTGCAAATATTGTTGATTAGAGGCTGGCGGTGCATCTCCAGCCTCTGCCTCATGGTGCGCTCAGAGGTGAGGGAGGCAGGTCTCCACTGTTCATTGTGCAAGCAGAGGTGATAATTTAATCCTGGAATCCAGTGACTTTCACTTGTAAAATAACAGATATTTAGAGAGAGAAATGTTGTTTGTAGCAATAGAGGAGCTGGACCTTATCAGCATGGGTGATTTTCCACAAGGGCAGCTCACCCAGAAATCCTGAGCCTTGGTGCTTCTCATCGCAATCTGTGGTCTCCTGACATTCACTTATTGGGCTCTGTTCCAATAACTTGGATGACAAATGGCATTTTTTCAAGTGTGTGTACCACTATGATTTGGCAGTATGCCCAGCAGATTCCACCAAGGATAAGTTACAGAATAGGAAAGATGGGCCTGTATTATATTTTCAGATAACAAGAAACATGATTACTCTGAATCATTTCAAAGGATATCAAATAGCTTTTTTTTTTTTTTCATTTAACAGGAAAAAGAATATAGAATACTAACTTGGGTTCCAAACATTATTTTCCACACAGGGACAGATATTTAGGGGATACATATTTCTTCCCTCTATTATACAAACCCTCAAACTAGTACCAAAGAAGCACTAGTACCAAAAATGTGTTACTTCAAGTAGCACATGTTTCTCTGAACTGGTGATCATCCAACAGTGGTTGAGAAGAGGGCAGAGCTCTCTTCTCCAGCACATGTTGTTGAACATCTCCTCTATTGGTAACAAGCTTTTGTTTGTATCAAATTAAAAAATAATTTTTAAAAAAGTGTAAGAGAAAAGCTTTATTTGCCCATACGTGAAATTAAATCCACATATTAGATTAGATCTATAGGATAAGTCTATTTCAGTAATTTGCCATTCAGGCCAATGTATTGGCAGGTCTAACAGAGTGAAATTCCAGCTCAGTGCACACACACACTCTGATAATTGGTCTACAGAGAGAAGAACTCAATCATAATTTGTTATTTCATTGTATCAGTTATTCAAATCATGTTTCTCAGTCCATCTTTTACATTACCTTTCACCATTTATAAATAATTCTGGTTTGTAGAACCAGAATTATTTGAGATCGATCGATCTATCGATCTATCGATCTATCGATCTATCTATCTATCTATCTATCTATCCATCTATCTATCTATCTATCTATCTATCTATCTATCTCCTAATTAAACACTAGTCAAATATGCTGGCTACCTTAGGATTAGTTTAACACTAGTTCAAAAACTAGTGTTCATTTTGGTATTCCTCTGAAAGAATTTCAATATGAGGTATTTCATGCCCTGGATGTCATTCACTTGAGTTCATGCTAAGAAAGACAACAAAATTAAGTAGCAGCTGGTCATTAGAAACATATATTTTATATTCAGAACACACATGCTTCTTAATCCTAAATAAATTATATTAATCACAATTTAATTATGCGGCTGCCCCATTAAATTAGAATTAGGGGCTGGAGTCAACAATGTAACTAGTCAGAGTTTCACCATCTGCAAGTCAGGCTTTGCATGCCCTACTGGGTATTTTTAAAATATTTTAATTTTAAAAGTAGTAATCACCTATGGATATTTAAAATACCTCTGACAGTTGGCACTTATCCACGATTAATGGGTAACCAGGGGTCCCCTTCACTTGTCTGTGTAATTTAGTCACCACTTGCCTGTGTAATTCAGTTATCATTTAGTGATAAATTGCAGAAAAGATGTTTTGTTGGTAGAGTAAAAATGAATGGTGGTAATTCACATCTTGATGCTGTCCCACAAAAAATCCTTATCTCTACTCTGGAAAGGTATGAATTTGTCACATACTCAGTAGATAAGGAATTGGCTGGATGGTTGCACTCGAAGTGTTGCAGTCAGCAGCTTGTAATTCCAAGTGGAGGTTGGTGATGAGAGTGGCATGGCTCAGGGGCTGGCACTGGGACCAATGATGTTTGATATCTTTGCTGGTGATATGGACAATGGGGTCCAGGGCACCCTCAGCAAGTTCCCTGACAACACCAAGCTGTGGGGCAGTCGACTTGCTGGAGAGAAGGAATGCCATCCAGAGGGACCTGGACATGCTTGAGAGCTGGGCCGGTGTGAACCTCAAGAAGTTCAACAAGTCCAAGTGCAAGGTCCAGAACCTGAGGCAAGGCAGTCCCAGGCACAAGCACTGGCTGGGAAGAGAATGGATTGTGAGCAGCTCTGAGGAGAAGAACTTCGGTGTGTTGGTTGAGAAAAAGCTCAACATGACCCAGCAATGTGCACACACAGCCCAGAATGCCAACCCTGTCCTAGGCTGCATCAGAAGCATGGTGGTTCTGCCCCTCTCTAGTCTGCTCTCATGAAACCCCACCTGGAGTACAGATGTGGAGCCCTCAACATAAGAGGGACATGGACTTTTTGGAGTGGGTGTAGAGGAGGGTGAGGAAGATGATCAGAGGGCAGGAGCACCTCTCCTGTGACAACAGATTGAGAGAGCTGGGGTTGTTCAGCCTGGCAAAGAGAAGGATCAGGACCTTCCAGTACTTCACATGGGCCTGCAAGAAAGCTGGGGAGGGAATTTTGATAAGTCATGATAGGACAAGGGGCAATGGCTTTAAACTGAATGAATGTAGGTTTAGACTGGATATAAGGCAGAATTTTTTAAGATGAGGGTGGTGAGGAAGTAGAACAGGTTGTTAAGAAAGGTTATGGATGACACATCCCTGCAAGTATGCAAGCCTAGATAGGATGGAGCTTTGAGTAACATTTTCTAGTGGAAATTGTCACTCCCTGTGGTGGGGTTTGAACTAGATGATCTTGAGGGTGACTTCCAACCCAAACCATTCTTTGATTCTATGATCTTTCGCTAGAAACCTGGGACTTGCAAACGCAGAGGAGTTCACACAAGGTATTTCTAAGCAATGTTCAGATGCTGAATGTTGAAGTGGCAGAAGTGAGTGCACATGTTCCATATACTATACTGCAGTTCAGATTCTGTCCTCAGATAAAAGGCCCATTAATTTTACTGAAATTTTCCTGAAGTGAAATCTAAAGGACTAGATCATTCCTCTGCATACATATACCTACATGAACCTTTCAATGGCTATGGGGCATTTTTTTATGGGAAGTATGGGATTTTAGCTTCTGGAGATAGCCAGAGATCCATGTGGCAGTGGCAGATACCACTCAGGCTACTCTGCAGGAAATGTGTCCTTCTGAAGTGGCAGCTAGAGATGAGACTGCACACCTTGGAGCTTATCATCTGGCAGTAAACACTTTGGATAGCTGAAGCCCATCTGCATTTTCCACCATGTATCCAAACACTCATTTTGAAAGTGTAAAAATATATAAAATAGGTAGACCGTAGCCATTTCCCTTTTAAATTGCACCTTAAATACTAGAGATGTTTCTGCCCAACTTCACATGCTCAGCTGTTCTTTTTTAGCAGTTTTGCACAACTTTGCCCGAAGTTTATTCCCACTTCCATCTGGAAGCAGAACTGAAACTCAGAAAAACTAAGTTATGTGTGAAATGTTCTGCAGAATTTCAGTAATTCCTGGTATGAAATGAACCTCACAGGTCAGGAAAAGAGTAAAAACTGTACACCATTATTTTTATTACCACTCCCTGCTGAGTTATACATCGCCTTCTGAAGGCTTAACTGAACCTTGAACTAGCATTAAATCATTTCTATTTCTAATGAGAGGATACTATTAAATTTCTGTATGGAGAGGAATATTCTCACTTCTCACAGACTGTACTTATCATGAAGGGGGAACCAAACATAAATAGGGAGGGAAGTGGTCCAGGTGTTATTAGTGCATCTCTCTTTTTCCATGAATTATCCTGAGGATCTCCCTTAGGCCAGGCACAGCAACTTTAAGATCACCTAGTGACTGGAATAGGGAGGGAGAATATTAGTTGAAAGTAGCTGAAAACCTGGAAACTAGGTACTTGGGATCATCTTAATGTAAAATAAATTGTGTGGGCATGAAGCATTAAATTGTATAGCTGGGGATCAATAATCCTCAGCCTTAGGAGCACAAAATAAATGGAGACTATAAGCAGGGCTACAGCATCATTCAGCAAACACTTGGCAGCCATTTCCATTCCAGAGCCAGGATGGGATACTTGGGGAGCATTCCAGCTGCACATGACTGCTTTTATTTGTATGGCTTTGGCAGTACAGCTCCAGCAGTCTGCCTCCCTCATTCCTCAGTTTGGTTGCTACTGCTTGGGTGGGTTTGTAAAGGAATCTTGTTTACTGCTTCCAAGTGCCAGATGATCTGTCTTCAGTGAATGTCAAAACCCTCCTACTGTCACTTCTGCTTTTGTCCCTCGTATCTGTGACCATACAGTTGCCTGTGGCTGCTTACACTTACTTGTGCTCTTAGGTTTTGAACCAAACAAATACATTAAAGCACATCCAACTTGAGACATTGTTTTAAGCTTATTACGGGGAGTCCATGTTGGATGGTCAGGTCATTCTGAGGCTGTGCTACCTAGTGTTGGCTTCTTGGCAAATCTGCTTGTTAGTTTGCATCTAGCCAACAGGCAGATGAAGAGGAAAAAGGCAACCATGTAAAATGTACAGATTAATAAGAGATTTGGGATAACATTATCTTGAGCAATAATACAATTTTCTTGAAAAGTTTATGACACTGCAACTCAAAAAAGACACGAGCTGCTAAATACATTTTAAAACCTTTCATGATTATGAGAAAAATACATGATATAATTGATATCTCTGTATTGTGTGATATAAGGTACTTTCATGACTTTTCACCTTTCACTCCTGTTTGATGGACAGCCTCAGGAAACATTTCAAGGAACATGGGAGAGGACTTGTGGCACACATGGAAAAGCATCCTTAGGATTTAAATGCCTATTACAAATTGACAAGGTTGAAGATGTCAGTTCTTTCAGTTTGTGTTGCTAAGTGTTTTTACAGAATTTAGTGGGCACACTTTGAAACAGGAGCAGTTTGTAATGGATATAGACAAAATTTGTTTTACTGTGAGGAGAAAACCACATTGGAACACACTGCCAGCAAGGTTGTGCCATCCCCATAGCTGGAGATTCCGCTGAAAATGTTCCTGAGATACTGGGCCTGCCCTTACAGATGACCTTACACGGTACAGGAGGATGGACAAGAGACTGTCTGAGTCCCTCCCAACCTGAGTCACCATGTGATTGTTTGAGTCTGAATTGCTTCTTTGAGGAAACATTTTAGAAGCAAGTCCTTTAGAAGGTTTTACATAAGGTAACTGGAAGGACCTGGAGGAAAAGCACCAACAAAGAGCAGTTAATTGGAACCAAGGAGCAGTTAGAGGTGAGAAAACTGTTTGGGTGAGGCAGGCACTTCTTCTCCCTTCTTCCTGTTCTTGCTTACCATTTGAACTACTAAGTTCCTTTTAGACAAGGTAGAGAAGGTCCATAACCATTAATTTAGAAATAGGGCTCAAGAAAGAGGTACTTTCTCTTTGTATCAGTGTTCAAACAAGGCAAAAGCATTTAAGAAAGGAAGAAAAGTAATGAAAAACCCAATTATTCTTCTAGAGTTGTCTTATATGTTGTAGTAACAATTTACAACAGCTATGGGAGGAGGGTGAACATAATTGAAAATATGATGCCAAATTTTATTGTTATATGTAAAAGGATGTCTGTGAATCTTGGCTTCAGCTTCAGTCATCTGATCATGTAGAAATTTTTGTTTGGCTTTCCAGCCCATTTCTCCAGGGGAAAATGGAGGAATCAGCAACAAGTGTGTTCCTCAGGGGTTCATACTGGGACCAGTTCTATAACTTGAGAGGGACTTTTTACAAGGTCATGTAGAGATAGGATAAAGAATACTAACTTTAAACTCAAAGAGGGTAGGTTCCATACAAGGAAGAAATTCATTACTGAACGTTTGGTGAGGCACTGGAATAGGTTGGCCAAAGAAGTTGTGGATGCCCCAACTTGGAATTTTTCAAGACCAGGCTTGATGTGTCTTTGAGAAACCTCGTCTGGTGAAAGCTGTCCCTGCTATGGCTGGTGGAGTTTGTATGAGATGTTCTTGAAAGTCCCTTCCAACTCAAACCATTCTATGATTCCATTAATGTGCTTGCAGCATTAAGATAGGGATGTTTGTACGCTCATTAGCTTTATGAAAATGAGGAGATGTGAGACAGAGGCTTGTTGAAAACCTCCTATAATGCACCCGTCTACACATTTTGGATATTCAGTAAGACAAATGATTAAGAGTTGGCTTCCTTGGTGTGATAATCCTATGGACTAAAGCATTTTGTGCTGCAGTGTGTACTACCTCTTGTGCAGCCTGGTCATCTTCTGTCTCTCTGATCTTCTGACTCGTGAATGTAATTTATATGAGTGCTTCAGGTTACTTCCTCTTGTGAAGGATTTTCCACATGCCTCAGTGCAGAGGATCAATGCTTTCCTGCTCCTTTGGTGCAAATCCATCATCTGAAATATAACTTATATGTACCGTCTTCTGTAGTCACATAGAAAAGAGGAATTTAATTTCCCTGGACCATTTTTTTCAGAGACTTCCTCAGGGACACCTCTGCTGAGCGGTGCCAAATGTGTTCTGTGTCTAAAACCTAAAGTGGAGATTTCCAGGCCATAGTCTGTGAGCACATATAGACTGTTAGGATGAAAAAGGAAGGCTTTCTCAATATTCCTCCTGCTTTAAACTACCAACCCCCCAGTTCTGCAAACAAATAAAGATAGGAGCTGCAGAACTATTTATGGATCTAGAGTTGAATATCTAACATACACTATAAGGAATGGGAACATATGGAGAAATGAGTATCTACAGAAAGAAATCTGTGAATGCACAAATTGTTTGAAGTCTCTGAACTTTATGCGTTTAGTGCCCTTCTCTCCACTAACTGAAAAGGAAACCTGGAAAGTGCTGGCTGTTAGAATCAAACCAGCAATTCCTAAATGTAAAATAGTTTTTTTCTACTTTAAACATAAATATATTCCCATCACTAACAAAGAATCATTGTTTTGCTTCCAGAAATAGCGACCAGCTAATTAGTGAAGCTGGTTATGCAAAAGACTTGCTTGCCTGAGACTGATGCAGAGTAACTCTACATAATGCAGCTGAGGAAGTTGACATATGGGGAGAAATCTTTGGAAGCCTGGCACTGGGTGTGAACTTCTGCTGTCATATGATAACTGAGACAAATTACTTTTGGGAGAGAGAGTCTTGCAAATAAAGGGTCAGAATTAATGATGCAAACAGCGGAACTCCTGGCAGGAGTTTACTTCCTGTTTAGAGAATTTGCTTTACTAAACCAGAGTTAAGCTAGTAAAAAGTCTTTACATAGCTGCTGACTTTTAATTAATTAAGGCATAGATTTTTATGGTTATTAATAAAGTCATGTATATATATGCTCCATCTGTACTTAATACTAAAATTGTTTTAAAGTGATAGAGTTCTGACTATATAGCACACTTGCTGCTAAAATTGTCACTTTCAAATTAAAACTGAAATAAAATACTTTACTTCTACTGATGCCTTAAATGGCTACCTAGACACAGAGACTACACAGGAATAAAGGAATGAAGGAGGGATTTATTTGAAAAGCCTTCAGAAGTACACTCTGGGCTCCAGAGGCTCCTGCCTCAGTGGATCCCAAAATGGACAATGACAGGTCACGAGTTCTTCACACTTTGATATCAGCATAAATTCACCAACCAGAACCCAGCCAATGATGGAATTTCCCCAAGCTTTCCCCCTCCCCAAGATGATGGTTTACAGTT
>VZTN01029352.1:2427-24980 GCA_013400515.1 Erpornis zantholeuca | reverse complement strand
TTTTGTCTCAAACCAAGACAATCAGAAACAGAAATGTTATGGTTCATGGCTTAATGTTGCTATGAAGGACTTTTGCCCATTATAGCAAAACTGTGTATAAAGGAGCTGTGCCCACTGAAGTCCACTCCTCCCTGAAGATGCCTCCTAAGTGGAACTTCAGACTGTGAGTTAAACTGCCTAAGGAAACTGGAGATAAAAGTGACACTATTGTTCAATTATCCCAGGTCTCAGGAGAAGTAAACAAAGCTGATGGAAAAGAATGCATCCACAAGAAAGCCAAACCCAGCAGCTGTCCTGAAAATCATCCCTGGCTGGGTTATGGGTCGAGGAGGCCATAGCCCACAGAATCATCTGCTGAGGCCAGGTTTGTACACACTCCCCCACAACCAAGGGGAGAGAGGGAGAGGTTTCTGTGTGGCATAACTTCTGGTCAGAGGTAATAAACACCCATCCTTCCTTACACAAACAGCCTCAGCTGTAAAACCTCCCATCCCAGGAAGGTCACATGCACACGAGACACTCATGTGCAGCTGAGGAGGTTCATAAACTCTCAAATACCTTTGAAGTGTCTCCCAGACTCATTCCTGAGGCCTTGCAACAGAGTACTGCATGTGATGCAAAGTGATGCAGCTGATCCAGAGTCTGGTGCGAGAGACAGTGGGAACCTGAATGTTCCCACCTGGCCCAAACACATATTAATTGATTAGACTCTATGTTTTTTGGGGGGACTCTCATTACCAAGAAGACCAGATGGAGAGGATGAACAGGATGCCGTTTAGATCCACAGAGTGGTGATATTTTCTACTTAATCTGCCTCTGTTACTCTCTTTCTTGCCCCCCACCTCTTTTTCTGGTTCCTTCTCTCTCCCTCTCTCTCTCTCTTTTCTCATTTACTGTTAAATAAAATCCATACCACTGATTTCAGCATATGGTTTTGTTTGTACCTTAATTCAGCTAGAGACATCTGTCTAAAATCTTCTTCTGCAAATGCCATTCCTGCTGCACCCCACTACCAACATCTTGAGAGTTACGCCCTTTGCCATGTAATCTCAATATTGAACACTGTTAATATGGTGTTAATTCATTCATAAGATGATTTGTGTTGGCTTGCTAGTACTAGGTGAAAGGGAGAATTTCTTTCTCCCTCTCTACCCTCCTTTCTCTACTCCTCTTCTCTTCTCTTGTCTATTACGTGAAGGTCTTAGTTTTTTGTTCCTGGGTTTCTGGAATTATTTGTGTTAATTTCCTGTGTTTAGGGGTTTTTTTCCCAGGCAGCCAGCATGAGGGTTTTCAACCATGTGGTAGCAGCAGGGCAGCAGTGAACTGTGACCCTTCTCCCTACTGCTTTGTAGCTTCAGATGGTCTGTGGGGCACCAGTGGCTGGCCCTGCCACACCCCTTGGCCACTTGGAGACTGCGCCAGCACAGCTGAGCTGAAAGGGAGACAGGCAAGGGTAGGAACTGGGAGAGAGCACGGGAAGGCAAAGCATAACTGGGGCGTGGTGGTGGTGCACAGTAAGGAAGACTTAAACAAAGTGAATTAAATGCCATGGTTATAGATATGTGTAGTAAAAAATAAAGTTTATATGCCTGATGTGTTTTCTATGATAACATTATCTGGGCTTAGTGATTATTTGTTTTTTTATATTTTGTGCCTTTTGTTTTTAACTCCATTGTGCTAGACTGAATAACTATCTGTATATGTGCATGTATGTACCATAAAGAGATCTTTGCCTGAAAAACTAGAACATAAAATATCTAATATTTATGGTTTGATAAAGAGTTGTTATTTACTCTCTAGTTTCTCTGCTCTTATTTTAACAAATCTGACTAATGACTTAAAAATTAAAACAGCCACTTCCTAACCCAACCCATCAGTGGGTTAAAAGTTTTGAAGATTACGAAGTTTAATTTTATAAATAAGAAACTAATACGTCAATAAACAATATACAAGTTCAGTTTTGGGGTTGTTTTTTCTTAGTAACACATCACACAGGAATAGCTGTAAGAGGTATTAAGTCTGAAGAGACTTCTCCTGAAATTCTATGCACTGCATACTATATTTCTGTCACCAGCTAGATTTTTATTCATGTAGTTCTGAACTGAAGATGCTAGAGTCAAGAGATTAATAGAGTCTTACTTTTTTACTCTAGAATTATTTTCTGTTTGCTTTGATAGAATTAACAATATAAGCAGAGCAACAAATTACTATTGTAAGTAAACAAATTCACTTTAATGTCTTTTTGTTCAACAATGATATTCATAAAACTGGAGGAAAGTAAAGTAGAAAAAATTATTCTTTTGCATTTTATATCTTAATGTAATTTAAAAATGCATTTCTGAAATTTTAAAAAAGGAAAACTAATGATATTTTTCATGCCTGACAGGCAAAATATCTAAGTTTTGTCAAATTCACCCATAGTCATGTTACAAACATTCACTTATGAACAAATAGGACATCCAGGAATGGAAAAACTGTTTATTTTATAAAGGGAGGAATAGCAAAAAACATAAGGTTACTAAGAGTACCTGGTAGTTCAGATGCACCTGATCCCTAATAATTATTAATTAAGAAAAATAATGTAGACTCCTACTTAAGCACTAATCCCAAAATTACATTAACTCGAATTAGGGAGCAAAACTAATGTGACTTGAATGTGAGTAAATTATCTTTCATAGAAAAAATTCTGAGTAACATAGAAGTTATTGGGAATTATGTGCTCGGCTATTCAATGAAAAAGAGAAAGGGGAAGAATGAAAAAAGCAATTGGAGATTTGCAACGTGCTTTGAGGAAATTAAACCTAAATGTCGACTTCTTAAAAGAAAAAATAATAAAGCAAAGGGCTATGATTATTACTTACACATACATATATATATAAACACAATTCAATTTCTGATAAGGAAAATAACTATAATCATGGACAGCCCATAAGACTTAAATGCATGCTTTAAATCAAGCATATTCATATTAAACTGAAGAGGTATACAGGCTGGAGCTAATGTGATAAATATAATGGAATAAACTGAGTTATTTTGGGACAGAATATTAACAGTGAGGAAAAATTATTCAACTACACTATTCGCATAATCTTTGAGTACACTATTCACATAATCTTGTGAAACTTTAATTATGACAAAATTCAATTTTTCCCTGTAAAAAGTATGGCTCTTTTTTGCTTGCATTTAGCAACTATTAAATAGTGACTTATACTCTGATTTACTAAATTATAAGAAATGGATATTTTTATTATTGTTATATCATGAATGATTGGTTTTGAACAAAATACAGTGTTTTTGAATTCTAATTCTGTTGAAATTTATGAGCAGCCCTTCTCCTATTCTCCAATAGTTATGAAAATAAGTTTAAATCTTATTGTGTTTGATTGAGGAACTTAGAGTTGTTCACATTCATTATCCTTCATCCCTTAATTTTTGATCTTTTTTTCTGATTTTGAAAAACTTTTGATAGTTTTTGCAAATATAGGCACAGATTTTTTGAAGGTATATCATAATAGTAATGGGATCCTGAGCTAGTGAAGTTGCATTTCTGTCTTAATTGACTTGTTATGAAATTTAGACTAGAACCCAACTTTTTAAAAGATTATTATTTCTGCTGCGCAGCTAATGAGTCTGTCAGTAAGACTGTTCATTATTTCTGAAGCAACAGAAAAAGTGAGTTCAAATTGTCGTTGTATTAACTATTCAGGAGGATTCTCCAGAAATGGTATGCTATCTGTGCCCTCATTCAAGGTGTACGGGTTTTTTTAAAAAGCAAGGCATTTGCAATGGCAGCATCACAAACGGAAAAGTGAAGGCCTTACTTTTGGTGCCTTGAAAGGGACAAGCAATTGTTTGTGTAGCATACATACACCCTTCTTTTCCCTAAAAACTGTAGTTCTTGCCATACCGTAATAACATATGTGCCATGACAACTGAAAATTAGTCAGTATACCAGCCACAGGATTGTAAGAGCGCCTACCAATTAAAAAAATGGTTGCGACGTTTTGTGTAGCTTTATGTTGATTTGTGCTCAGTGCAAGCACAGACAAGGATAGGATTGCCTCTTGTCCTGTAGCTGTCAGGAAGGTTGCATGATAATGCATGGCAATGGCTTTACTAGCACATTTGAAATAGTAGTCAATTACTTGAACTGGGATCTTTCACTATCCATGCTGTGTCACACCTGCTGGAGGTAAGGTTGCCCAGGACAAAACTGATGAAAAACATATTTTAGGTTGAGGAAGATAACCATCATCTGAAGAATAAGGATAAAGGAAAAATGTAGATTAAAAGAAATAGAATAAAAACCACATTATGATTCATACTGACATGCTTAGTATTAGGCATCTTTTCTGTACACTAGCAGATGACAGACCAAGTAACTTAGCAAAGGTGGGCAATGAGAAGAAACTATGATGCTTTCTTATCCATATCCTGGCAACAGAGGTTTTAATTTTTTTCTTAGGCCATGTGAATGAAGACTGTATTTCTTAGGAGCAGAGAGCTGTCATATCAGATAGAAGTGACACATCTGTGGAAGGGCAAATTCGGAAAGAAAGCATAATGTAATAATCTGACAGTGCCCTAGTATGAACTCTGCAAATGCCAGCTAGTGACTGCTTATTGACAGGGGAACACACTGCCCTTTTCCTATCTTTTGTCAGCTGTTACCTGAGATGTAAGCCCCTTCAGAATGAAGGAAATTTACCAATATTAATCTTACTTAATGTGCCATGGATATCTCACTTGTTTGCATTTACATGGGTAGTTTTTTCTGATTACTGTAACAGTTTTCAGTTGATGATGGTTTCTTTTTTATTATGTTTCTTATGGTCTGTAATAAAAGAAAGAAATTGAAGTTTAAAATATATTTAATTGTTCAGAGTCTAAGAAGGGACCAGTTGAAAGTTCTGCCTCCGTGGCAGTAGATTGATTCTGAGAAGGGTTGTATATTTTTTCTAATATTCTTGCCTAGGGCCATGTAAAGACTTCTGTCCTTTTGTTTTGCTTTTTTGGTTAATCACAATGTATTGTGGAATCTTGCTATGTATAAAATGCTGTTGACCTAAGATAGAACTCTTTGCAACCACTTTGTCTCTTTGATAGTACATGCTCAGTAGAACAAATTTTGTGGGTTATAAATTGAAACAAAATCATCTGCTTCATAAAGTCATAAATCAACCAGTTTATGTGATGGGGAATCTGTGCTTCCTGATAGGAGGAATTATGTCTGTCTGTATATCAGTGTCCAGGTGTCCCACTGTACTGGTTTGGCATGGCCTGGTTTTAGGTAGCAGAGTGGCCACAAACCTTCCTTCCTGTGAGGAAGCTGCTGGAAGCTTCCTACCACATCTGGCAGAACCAATGGCTGATGGTTCTGAAGGTGGACATGCTGCTGGCCAAAACTGGGCCAATGAGAGAGGCTGGTAACACCTCTGTGATTACATATTTAAGAAGAAAGTCAAAACAAAAGATTTGTNTGATTACATATTTAAGAAGAAAGTCAAAACAAAAGATTTGTATTCTAGTCAGAGAAGAGGAGGAGGTGAGAACATGGGAGGGAAAACAACCTGGGGACACCAAGGTTGGTAGAGAAAGAGGTGGAGGAGATGCTCCAGGTGCTGGAGCCAAGATACCTCTGCAGGCCGTGGTGAAAACCATGGTGAAGCAGCTGTGCTCCTGCAGCCCATGGGGATCCACAGGGGATGCAGAGATCCACCCACAGCCCTTGGGAGAGGTGCCCAGAGCAGGTGGATCCCTGGATGAGGCTGTGATCCAGCGGGAGACCCGGTGGAGAGAGAGGGCCCTTGCTGCCATGCTGGAGCAGCCTGTCCTTGGAGGACTGCACCCCGTGAAAAGAGTGACCCACACTGCAGCAGTTTTGGGAGGACTGTGTGCCCATGGGAAGGGCTCACACTGCAGCAGGTGTGGTGTGGTTGCTGCTCCTGAGAGTGGCCCCATGCCGGGGAAGTTCACAGAGATCTGTCTCCTGTGGGAGAGACCCCACAGCCTCACAGCAGAAGCAGAAGAGGATCTTGGTGATGAACTGACAAAACTCCCATGCCCTGTCTCCTTGCACTCTTGGTGGGAAAGAGAGAGGGGCTGGGGATTGGAAAGGTGTTCTAAGGGCTTATTTTACTTCTCATTATCCTCCTCTGATTTTGTTAGCAATACATACACTTTGCAACCTAAGTTGAGCCCCGAGGTGTGTCTCTTGGTCCTTATCTCACTCATGAACCGTTGGGTAATTATTTTTCCTTTTCCCTCCTGTGCCCATGTGTGGCAGGGGAGAGTGAGTGAGCAGCAAGAAGGACACTGAGGTGCTGGAGTGTGTCCAGAGAAGGCAATGGAGCTGGCGAAGTGTCTGGAGCACAACCTTGTGAGAATCAGACGAGGGACCTGAGGGTGTTTAGTCTGGAGGAGAGGAATCTAAGGAGAGAGAGTCATTGCCCTTTACAACTGCCTGAAAGGAGAAGTCTCTTCTCCCAAGTAACAAGAGATAGGGTAAAGGGGAAACAGCCTCAAAATGCTCCAGAGGAAGCTTAGATTGCATATTGAGAAAAGGTCTTCAATGAGAGGGCTGTCAAGCTTTGCACCAAGCTTCCCAAGGAAGTGGGTGAGCAACCATCCTTTATTTTCTGAAATGGAGTCTAATTAGGCTGTGTCGGTCAGTCACAGACACCAGTCAAACAACAGATACTGACCAGCATCTCGATTATGGGTGACTGACACCTTTTTATCCACTTTGCCTCACATTTCCCGTGCTTACTTTTCTCCCATGGATGCCAGAATGATTTTTTACTTTTTCTTTTATGCCCCTTTTACATACGCTTTTATAATTTTATGTATTCTTAGTGCTTTTGGGCTACATACTTTTTAACTTTCCAAGTCTGGTAACTTAGCTGAGACCCACTAAACCAGGAAGCCCCAGACACCAAGGTCCTCTCCAGAACACATTTTTGTAAACTAAGATAGGCCCATCCAGGGGAAAGGTTCCTCAGAACAGGGGGATTCACTCGAGCCTCTCATTGGGAGATCTTTGATAAATATGTTAATTTGGCAAGGCCTATAATTGTGTGTATTTTAGTGTGGTGGTGGTGCATGCATTTTCAGGGCATTTCACCTGGACAAAGTGCTGTACCCAAGCACCCTGAAATAAATAACAAGGTAAAAACCCCTTTTCCTCATAAACCGTGTTTTGGTTTTAATTTTAAGACCAGGGAAAGGCAACTCCATCCACTTTCTTTTCTCTTCTCTGCTCCAAAGCCACCTTACCCCTAATAATTTTTTCCCGACTGGCCCCAGTTTTACTATATCTATACCTAAAATTGTTATGACTATTGTGGTTGCTGGGATGTTGTTGGACCAGCAAGGGTCTGCTCCTTAAACAATTTTCCAATTAACTTGTGAATAATTTTCCTCTAATTTTATGTTCTGTGAAATCCGGGCATTCCTCCTAATATTGTCATAGCTTTTCTGAGCTTCTTGCTATGCTGCTTTTTAGCATCACCAATCTCTCCTGTCATGTCTAGGAATTTCCCTTGCTCTGTCCATTCAGTTAAACCTCAGCCCAAAGCATATTCATCTGACTACATTCTTCAACAGGTACTATAGTTCTAAAGGCAGATTTACTGGCTTGCTACATATTGCCAGGGGTGGTACAGTTTACTTTTGTACACAGCATACAATTTTTTTTGCCTGGTTGTCTTTGTGGAGGATTGTCTCTGTCTTTAATTTCATTGGGATAATTCCTTCCAGAGGGAAAATAAATAATTGTTGCTTTTGCTATTGTTTTCTTCCCTTTCTCCCCTTTTTTCTCATTTTATTTCCATCCTAGTTGGATAGTGCAGTCAGTGTTGTGAAGGTTCATGCTGGTAATATAAATCACGGTCTATCGTGTTTAGAATGCTTGATAAACCAAAAGAGAGGAAATTTTAATTTTTTTTTTCTGACCTGATTTGCAGTGGTGCTGTCCTCACACTGAGAAATACCAAATGTTTCGGTAGACTTGTTTGGGAAATATATACTCTTAAAGCACGTTTGCAGCCCTTACAAGGACTCATAGCTGTGATCTAAATGTTTTTTTCATGGGTGCACATTTGGAACAAGGATCATGCAACATGGCATTGCAGTAAGGTCTGTTAGGTTGTTACTACATCCTTGATGGCTCTGCACTTCGCAGTGTGGCAGGAAAATGATGATCTCTTTTGTTCCTTGAGATGGGATTGTCCTTTGTCTGGCAGTAGTAGTGTTCCAGTTCTTGTTTCACTGATTCCTGGTAATTTTCTCTTGAGTTAATATTGATGATTTAACAATTTTGGTCTTATTGCTTGTTTCAACTTTCTTAACTGACATAGATTAAATTTGTGTTGCTGTGTAAGCGAACCTGCCTGTGTGATTAACAAAGTAATGGCTCTTTAGCCCTTCATCAGTTTTTCTCCCCCAGAGTTAAAGTGGGCTGGGTCCACACAAGTGAGCCTCATGCAGCTGGGTTATGTTGTGAAGGCAGTATGCAGCATCGGGTGGGGTTTGTTCATTCGTCAGTTTTATTAATGAATGTGTTGGTTCTTTAACAATAAAACTGCCTTGATTTTCCTAAAGAAAAAGAAATATATCAGCATTTATGGACTTGATTAATTATAAATAGTTGAAATTTCTCTTTTTTAGACCTAAAGAAAGTGTGATTGTGTACTGCATGCAAAAGGGTTCACTCACTTCTTGCTTGTAATTATTTTGTTTAAATTAAAATGTCAGGACTTTGTGATTAAAAAGCTGCCTACAGGGAATGTCTGAAATAAAAACCTTCCTTCTCTGTCCTCCTTATTTTGATGTTTAGCTTTTGCTTTAAGTTTTAGGGTAAAACAATTAACCTTTTAAAAAAATAATACTTAAAAGACAGTGAGAATATTCCCTGGCTTCAGTTTTCTCTGCTCAATTAGATTTATACACTAACACTAGCATAACCCTTCAATATCCTCACTGGTGAGGTCTTAAGTGTGAAGAAGCCCTCAAAAAAGGCAAGGACATAGCATCATCACTCTTGCATGGAATATAAAAGTCATCACCCTTTATGTGTTAGCTGTTCACAATGAGACTTGTAATATCTTAATGATCTACAGTTACAGTTAAATATCTACAGCTATTTATTTATATCATCATGTAACATCTTAGTATACTATACTTTCTTTTGAAAGGAAAGCTAATCCAAGTAGACAAAAAATTAACTAACTTGATTCTAAAGATGCTTCCATTCAAAAGACATTTAAAAAGCAGTTTTGAAAAAAAATCAGGTAGATTTGCCTTTGTACTTCTTGAGTGTCCCTGTGCAAATAGAACACAGAAGCATGTGCAAAATAGTTTTTACTTTTTCTTCGTGCTTGACATTAACAACAAATCTGTTAATTTATGTATATTTCTTTTAATATGTAGTTAAAGTTTTCCAGACTTATGCATTCTGGCTACTCAGAAGTGCATTTTACCCTGATCAGATGAAAGCAAATGTTATTTCGAATGCTCTTTGTTCCAAATAAAGGTCTAAAGAACAACATTTGGAAATTTAATCCTTCACCTGTACAGTGTTGTCAAAGCTATCATTAATATGCTGGAGTTGTAAACCATAAGTGTAGGAAGAAATCAGCAGTGTTAATCTCTTTTTTTTCCTTTGTCCAGTGTTCTTGCTACATTACATTCATCTCTCTTCCAAAAGGAGAAGGGATAATTGGAACATGATGGTTATTTCCATGGACAGTTGGTTGACACAGGGCAATACTAGGGAGAGGTCGCAGAGAAAAAAACAAATAAAGTATGCAGTCAAATCAATAGTAATCTCTCAGCCAAAAATCTCTTCTGCCATGTAATATCAGCTCCATATTACACCATTACTTGTTTGTTGATTTGCAAGGTCTTTGAGTTCCATTGCTCACTATATTTGGTTGCCTAGATGACAATTTCTTTCAGTGGGGAAAATC
This sequence comes from Erpornis zantholeuca, assembly GCA_013400515.1. Taxonomy (NCBI): domain Eukaryota; kingdom Metazoa; phylum Chordata; class Aves; order Passeriformes; family Timaliidae; genus Erpornis; species Erpornis zantholeuca. The sequence goes on along the minus strand of VZTN01029352.1, from coordinate 15,012 downwards.
GAGGCAAATGGGACTATTAATGTGCTTTACTTCCAGTTGGACTTTTAAATTTTTAGTTCCTCCTGTCCTTCCTGCTCCATGTTGATGGATTTTTGTCTCTCTGTGGAGTGTGGAGGTCAAGCTAAACTCCCCCTCCTTTGTGAAGGTATTCAGATCATTATCAAAGGTGACATTCATCATCTCAGAGGCTGAAAGGTCCATTCAAGCCCTTCAAACCTTTATGAAAATGTCTTTCAATTATAGGTCTCCATCTCTCCTCCTTGCCCTGTAGCTTAGCTGATCAAAATGAGGGCAACATTTTCAAGCTGTGCTGCAAGAATTTCGGTTCAGAATTCTGTAACTGAAGAAGTCAAACTCAGCAGGCTTGACCAGAGAGGAGCAGAGATGAATTGTGTTACAAGATGGCAGATTGCCTTCCTTCCCATCCATATTATTGCAAAATAACCTTCAAATATCTGTTTGAAAAATCCTTTTGCTTCTGCCTTCAAGGAAGTGATGTTATAGATACTGACAACAGAAAATGATTGCTGTTCTTCACAGTCAATAACTTCCTAAAGATTTAGATATATGAATTAGGTAATACAAGAAAGAAAATTACTTTAAAAAACTTACTAGATATCCTTTATTGTATCAGGCTGGCATTAGCTTTGCGATCTTAGTAAGCAATTCTGAAGAACGTTCAAGTTTAGAGACTTATGTTACCCATAGAAACAAGTGATAAATTTACCAACCTCCTTATTGCTCATAAACATCTGCTACTTAGCTCTAGTCAAAAAAAAGTTCTTGAGGCAGCAAAGAAAACAGCTGCCACATCAAACATGGTGTTGATATTGCAATGAATTTTATTGATTCCCCTTCCTCATGCTACATATAACTCTTCAAAACCTACAATACACATTTGCCTTTTCAATAATTTATTTATTAGACTTGCTTGTCTATGAGAAACATACTATAAATGCAAAGAAATCAATATATTGACTGGCAGGAAGTTAAACTACATGCTTCTACAATGTCTTTGATAGGAAAATGTGTAAGAAGAAATTGAAAATTTGAGCTGATTTGGGGGAACAGAAATTTTCTTATAACAGTGGCCAAGGGAAATATTTTTTAGTACTTACACTTACGTTTTCTGGAAAATTTCCTGAATTCGTATTTTTGGTCTGTTAAAAAAGGAAAATCAAACTTCTGAATAAAGAACGTTTTTTCCTGGAAGCTGTTATTCACATATGACAGTTCCAAAAAAACACAAATAGAGAAATAAGTCCTGAAACATTCTAAATGATCAGTCCTTTTCCATTTCATGCATCCATAACATACAAGACATTTCCGTGTTTTCTATAGAGAGCCGAGTGTGAAGTCAGAATCATAGAATAATTCAAGCTGGCAAGCACAACATAATGCTGAATTTAGAACATTTTGCTTCGTGTTTTGTCTAGTCAGGTATCTGTCTGATCCTACATACTCAAAAGAACCTAAAAAAATCCCTTTTTATTTTTCATTGTGTGTATCAAGGGAGTTGGTAGGTGAACCAACAGTTACTGTAGCTTGCTACCTTTGTCAGTGTATTTTGAGGAAATACATTACCAGATAGTCCCCTGTAAAAATGGAAAGGGAATTATTCCCATCTCAACCTTTTTTTTCCTCTTCAGAATGATTTTCATTCATTAGCCTCATTAAGTAGGAGATGATTCCTAACTAAACCCTCAAGCCAGACAAGAAGCATTAAAATTCAGCTGTCCAGAGCAGAGAAAGGTTTGTAGTCTGCTCTATGACAGCTTTTTTTCTAGATATTTCATAAGAATTTAGGGGAGAAAATCTAATGTTAATGATTTTATCAAATTATGAAATTAAATGATCAGGAAGTATGCATAAATGTCTATAAGGCAGAGAAACTTGAGCTGATCATGAAATTTGAGTCTGAGGAATATGCTCTCTGTCCGGGAGACAGAGATTTTCTTTTTCAAATTATTCACTCTCCAGAGTATAGAATCATAACAACAAGAGATGAAGGAAAACTAGTTAATTGTCTCGCCTCTCTTCCCTCCAGAGGATAATTTCTCTGAATGCTTCTCAGCCCTCCCCTCTTTCCCTTCTAAACCTCCTTATTTGAAATTTCATTTTAATTGTCTAAGGCCTAGAAGGCTGAAATCAGGAGAAGTAATGGAGCTTCTGTGACATCTTAATACAGTCTCATGAGTCCTAGTTAAATTTCAACAGCATTGTAATCTATCCCCCAGAAAATAGAGCGTAGGCCTGATGTAAAGATGTGTTTGCATAAGAATCAAATGCTTTTGCATTTTGTATGTGAATTTTTTAAGCTAAAAGTTAATTTTTCATGGTGTATAAAATTACCCAGTGGAGAAGGAGCATTACCTATAAAATTCTTCCAAATATATATGGATGTGGTTGAGAGAGAACCATATTTTAGAGCCTTTGAAGTATGTAAACGTACCTCCTTGACAAACCCATTCATATTTGTTCCAGTGTGCAGAGCTAATCAATTGTACTATGGGACCTGAAGATGCCTTTGAAACCTGACTGATCGACACATGTGAATATGGGTGTCTCTGGGGGATACCCCTCCATGGGATTTAAAAATCAAGACCCACTCTGTAATTCTATGGCTAATTTCAAAGCATATTGGGCTCACATCCATGGGAAACTGTATTGTGGAATCACAAAAGTTTGGATGTCTCCAATTCCTGCAAACTAAAAATCAGTACTTTTTTGTTGTGATGGAATTTGGACCTGCTTGTCCCTAGATATCTCACAGGACAAAAACATCTACAGAAGCCTGAGGAAAGAAGGTAAATTTACCTTCTCGTTTAGGCTCTGAGCTCTTGAAGATTTGGGTAGACATTGACAAAATGAATTTTCTCTGTCAGTCGTGAGAAAATTTGGGAGGAATTAAAGTTTTTAGGGCATAATGTATAATGAGGCCTATAGCAGGAAACTGAGTTTCCTGCAATGCAGCATTCTAGCTTGACATTCTAATTTATCTCTCATTTACTCTTTCCTCTATGAATTATCTTTGATACCGTCAGCGAATGTTGTTATCAACAATTAACCTTAACAAAGACAGTTCCAAAATAATTTTGTATGCAGCCAATTTACAGAACAAAATAGCCTATCTATTTTCATTGAGGATTTGACGTGATGTGGAAAAGTCTTTAGACTTCACTGATGATTTTACACCTTTTCATTCTTAAATAAAAAGAAAACAAAACTGCAGAAATATTTACTCCATTAAGTCTAAAAATACTTCCTTTTTGGGCATACATTTCTGTAAGGTTATTCTGGAATAACAAGGTGAGGTCACTTTTGCTTTCCCTCTCAGTATCTGCACCTTGAAGCAATAACTGGGCTTTAAGAAAAAACTGGCAGTTTTCTAATCACAGTGAGAGGTCAGGATTCAAGATGCTGGTTGAAAAAGGCAATGAGTCAGGATCTTATTTCTGTCTTTTAAACCTCAAACAATCTTTTAATCTGCTTAGTTTCTTTTAACGAAATTTGTAATTATTTTTTTGTTTTTCTAAATTCAGTGTCCATTTTAATTGACTTAGACGTGCTCAGACATACTATATATGTTTTAGACATGGTGCAATTTGACACTTTTGAAAGTTGAAAACTTGATGTCCAATCGCCAAAAACTTAATTCCTGAGCTCTTCTCCAGAGTGTTACATGAACTGGAATGGGGCAGCCATCAACATTTCAGCAACAGAACATTTTAGTTCTTAAAAATAACTCTCAATAATGCAGAATGCATCTCCACTACACTCTGCTTCATAATTGTCATCTGGAAAGTCACAAATTTATGGACATGATTATATATGTAATGTGTGAATGTATCTATATATATAGACACACATACTTTATTTAAATATATACATACACACACACATAATATATAAGTATATATAATATTTATAACCTTTATCTCTTCCTGTGTTGTTTCTATTCAAGAAGTTTTGTCTAAGTTGTGAAGTTTGTATTGTTGTTCTTAGTTGTTCAGTTATATTTATTCTCTACCAAAGCATGTTATCTTATTATAGTGCTGACTTTATATTTTGTGAGGCCAAAATCACAGAATAGCTGTGAAGCCATGATAATAGATGGTGATTTCTTATTTACCAGATTAATCTTCCATGGTCCTGAGGAGTATGTGCTTAATGCTGGTCTGCATTGACCCATCTCAATTTTTTGTTTAGTAACCTGCCTTTCCACACATTTGCTTATGACGTCTGTTTACACAAACTGTCAACAGTGCATCACCATGGCCTTGAACAAATCTGCCTTTTTTAAAGTTTTCTTCATGTATCTCGTTCATCATGCCGCAAAAAATTTATTTTAGAGTACAATCTACTGGTAGTCTGGAGTCTTCCTCTGTTCATGCTCCTAGCAAAATTTTGCGGCCTGGGTTTGAGATGTGATGCTATGCTTTTGCTTATCAGCTCAAAAATTTTAGTGCAGTCAGGTTTACTTTATTTTGGTTTCTATATTTGTAACTGACATAAGAAAATAAAAGAGCATAATAACCTGAAAAGACCAATGTTCAATAGCATTATGAACAGGTCCAGCAAGGAAAAACTCTGAAAAAACATAGATTCTAAGTGAGAGCCAAAGCAAATGTCAGAATACTCAAACATTTTGTGCATTTGTATTTTATTTGTACAGGCTTTGGTAATCCCCTGGATCACAGAATCACAGAAGAAGCTGAGTTGGAAGGGGCCCACAAGGAGCATTGAGTCCAACTCCTGGCCCTGCACAGCACCATCCCCAAGAGTCACATCCTGTGCCTGAGAACACTGTCCAAAAGCTTCTTGAACTCTGTCAAGATGATGCTGTGACTACTTCCCTGGGGAGCTGTTCCAGTGCCCAACCACTCTCTGGGTGAAGAACCTTTTCCTGACATCCAACCTAAACCTCTCCTGACACAACTTCAGGCCATTCCAGGTCCTGTCACTGGTAACCACAGAGAAGAGATCAGTGCCTGCTCTTCCTCTACCCCTCACAAGAAAGTTGTAACTTTCTCGTTATGCAATGACATCTCTCGTCAGTCTCCTCCAGGCTGAACAGACCAAATAGCCTCAGCTGCTGCTCACAGAGCTTCCCCTCAAGGTCCTTCATCACACTTGTTGCTCTCCTTTGGACACTGTCTAATAGCTTAATGTCTTTTTTATATTGTGGCACCCAAAAGTGCACACAGGACTTGAGGTGAGATCGCAGCACTCATGAGTAGAGCTAATATTGACCACAATATAAGACTCATAATAATTTAAAATCAGTCCCCTTAAAAGTGCTTCTAGCAAGAGCTTTGAACACATGACAATCTGAACTACAAATATAGCTAGTTTAGAATTTCTGCAGACTTTCTACTCAAAGAATTCTCACTTAGATATGAAAAGCATAAAAATCTATCTGGACTTCAGCCATATGATTGGTTTAGCTTCCTGAATTTCAAGAGAAGTGAAAATATGGGAACTTGGGTGGTAAAGACTACAGAATATGAGAACTGAGTGGTCAAGGGATACTTATATAGTCATGGCATACTTACGTGGTCAAGGCATACTTGTATGGTCTATTTTGCATTTTAAAGGATGGGAAGGATCTTTTTTTTTGCTATATAGGTATCTATGGAGGTATCTGAGTTTGAAAAACATTCTGCATATCTGAACTCTGCACAAGACATCTCTTGTTAAAGGGTGGTTAGTTCAGATGCCAAATTTGCTGAATTTATTGATGTTCAGGTTGTCAACAGAATTAATCATACCTGGGGCCACTAAGAATTAATTTGATGCAATTACGAGTAACCTAGCTGTAAACTCCGCAATAACAATGCTGACAATGTGAGGTGTAGTAGTGTTAGATTAGATTAGTCTGTTAATTCACCACTTCATCCTGCAAAATAACTTCTATTTCTTTTTATGTTTTCTAATGGCCTGTTTGCATGTCTGCTTCTCCTTTGCATTAAAATCTTCTTGAAAAGGGAACAGAAACCAAGGCTGCATTTAAATATTCATTTGAAAATGACATTTCTTCAGGGAAATCGATTATAATGAACAATGTTTACTAAAAGCTCTTTATATAATTGGTTACACACAAACAAATGGAGAAGCTCCTAGCTGCACTCGGCTTGCATCTCATTTTCTAGCCAATAGCTCTTTAACAGTAGGGGTTGTAATAAAAAATCAGTCAAATAACTACCACTGGCTCATATCTCTCACTAGACGCAGTGTAAAATGTCTATTTTGAGGCAGGAGATGTCTTTCTTTTCATGAGTAAAAACTGCATTTTCTTTTTTGTTGAATATTTTTGTTAAAGCAGTAGGCATCACATCACAACAGTTACATACATACAGTTAGTATGTCACTCATTTTCAGTGTCAAAAGCCACTCAGTGTTCAGATGTTTGTAAACTGGAAACAGGTATTTTATTATCAGCAAAAGCGGTATCTGTGTGAGTCAGTCGATGACAAGTGTTAGTTGCAAACTACATTGCTTAGAGTGGAAATAATAATTTCTACTTAGGGACAATAAGAAAGTCAGCTTTATGTAATTGCTGTGATACAACAGTGTGTTGTTAAGGCAGCATGTGCCTATGGTATTATACATAAGTGTATATGTATTGGTATGTATTTATGTATGTGTGTTTACACACAATACCTTAGGACTCTGTATTTGGACAGCATATAGCTATGTGGTGTGTTGCCTATGTTGTTATTTCAGTTAACTGGGCTTGCAAAAGCTGATGAGGCAAAATCCCCAAACTCTACCTTAATTTAATTAAATCACAAAATCCCTTAATTGGAACAGACAACTCAGAAACATATCTACTAACAAGGACTTATAACTTCTGTTTTGTTATATTCACTCTCTGGGGTTCCTTTTCTTTTTCCTTCCCTATTCTTGGAATAAACAAACTTTTGCTTTGTTGAGCAAAACTTTCTTTGAGGTCAGTGGAAGGTCTCACCATGAGAATGACTGCAGAACTCTTTTCTTATCCATGACATTTCTATTCACTGGAAGGTGATTAGGAAGTAGTGTTTTGTGTCTTTTTATAGAGTAAGGTTAGTTGTAGGCTTAGAGGTCTTTTCAGGTTCATGACACTGAGGTTCTTGAATGTCTCCTCTAAAATTAAAAAAAAATCTAAATTTTAATTCGGAGATCTATGGTCAATACCAAATCACAATGGCAGAATTCCGAAGTGAATCTTAGATTCCCAGATTCAATAAGGTTGGAAAAGATCTCCAAAATTGCCAGTCCAACCTTTGACCAAACACCACCACATCAATTAAGTGCCGTGGCACTAAGTGCCATGTTGAGTCATTTCTTAAACACTTGCAGGCATAGTGACTTCACTATCTTCCTGGGCAGCCTCTTCCAATCCTTGAGAACATTTCACGAAGAAATTATTCCTGATGTCCAACCTGGACCACCTCTGGTGCAGCTTGAGGCTATTTCCTCATCTTGACTTTTTCCCTGGGAGAAGAGGCCAATCCCCACCTGGCTGCACCCTCTTTCAGGCAGTTGTAGACAGCGAGCCTCCTTTCCTCCAGTCTAAACGCCAGGTCCCCCAGCTGCTTCTCTTCTGACTTACTCTCTAGACCTGTCATCACCTCTGCCCTCCCTCTCTGGACATGCTTCAGCTCCTCAATGCCTTTCATGAACTGAGGGGCCCAGAATTGAACACAGGATTTGAGGTGCAACCTCCCCAGTGCCAAGTTCAGGGGGCCATCACTGCCCTGGTGCTGCTGGCCACACTATTGCTGATACAGGCCAGGATGCCATGGGCCTTCTTGGCCACGTGGACACAGCTGGCTCATGTTCAGCTACTGTCAAACAGCACCCCCAGGTCCTGTTCTGTCAGGCACCTCTACAGCCACTCCACCCCCAGCCTGTAGAGCTGACTGGGGCTGTTGTGACCCAGGAGGAAGTGTTGTGATCCAGCACTTGACCATGTTAAACCTCACACCACTCACCTCAGGCCCATCAATCTAGACTCTACAGATTCCTCTGCAGAGCCTTCCTAGCCTCCAGAAAATCAACATTCCCACTCAATTTGATATCCTCTCTGAACTTACTGAGGATGCACTCAGTCCATTCATCCAGATCATCGATGAAGATATTAACCATCCGGACAGTTTTTTAACCCAATGAAGAGAGCCCCTGTGCAAGCCACAGCTGCCAGCTTCCCCAGGAGAATGCTGTGTGAGGCTGTATCAAAAGCTTTGCTGAAGTCCAGGTAGACAACACCCAAAGTCTTTCCCTTATCCACAGGGTGTGTCACTGAGTTATGAAAGGAGATAGGTTTGTCAAGTAGGACTTGCACTTACTAAATGCATGCTAGCTGGGCCAGATCACCTGATCTTGCATTCTATCAATCAATTCCTCTAAAATCTACTGTTTTTAACCATGTGCAAATTTATCTGTCTTTCTTATATTCTTGATGCAGTAAGCGCATTGAATCTATGTGCTTACCTCAGTTAATATTTGGATGGTAAAATAACACTGAATTTAATTATGTGAGACAGAAACTGCCTGGCCCCTCTCAGCATGACCACAACTTTTGCTCTATGCCTGTTATGAGGCAGGTCTGTAATGCCTGAATTTCAGCACAATATGCTGACATTCTTGCTGGTATCCTCAGCTAGTTAGGAAATGGGATAAATCATGTGGGGAAATCTCAAATGATTAGTGATAACTGAATAAAGAAGGTTAACTCTGTTTTGTGCTTTTTGCTTACTTGAAGGTAGAATTTTTGTTCACATATCAACTTGTTTTAGGCAAGTGATACAGTGTAGTGGTTTAAACTCGCAGCAGCCTTTTATCAGCCTTGCAATCTCTGAAGCAATGAGTTTCCATGGATATCAGCTTTTTCCCCCATGTTCCTAATCAAAAGTGTCATATGATCTGTATGCATTAGCAAGTGTTTGCATTTCATACATGACTATTTGTAAAGTCCCCTTTTAGACACATATTGCATTCAACAGAAGTGTAGAAACATTTTCCATCCTAGAAGAAAAACAAAGCAATTTCCTCAAGCAACAGAGGAAAACTGGATTATTATATTAAATGAGACCAATGAAACCTCTGGTATAAATGAAATCTAAATTTGTATCTAGTCTTCAGCTGACAGACTAAGCTTGACAACTCTTCCTCTAGTACATTTGGATTGTTGTGGATTGAAAAGTGCTTCATTTTCCTCTGAAATCCTACTTTCCTCCAAGTACAGAATTACTTTGGATTTTAACATCAATGATCCTGTGTTGTAATATATTTGTAACAGTAAATTGTCATTAAAAAAAAATTGCAACCTGCTTCCCCTCCCCCATCCCCAATAAACCCATGACAACTAAAGCCTATAAGCACCAATTCTTGCTGTTAAGTTTGTATTTTTCTTTTGGATAGGGAAAAACCCACAGAATGTTTGAAAACGCTTTGTTAAGAATGGGAAAAATCCCTCATATTTTGTAATAGGAATTAATTAATATCTGTAGTTCTTCTATGATTAGGAATATCTGTTATCATTAAAAGGTTTCAACTCACTAATATGAAGGCTGCCACAGCAAGTTCTTTCTGACAAGAACAGGCAAAATTGCTGCTCCTTAGGGAAGTCAGCTGTCCATTCTCAAACATCTCCGTGTGTGTGCCAGTGCAGGTTTTTGTGTGGCAGCGTGAAAAGCCAGATCAATAAATTGATCTGACTGAGAAACAAGTTTGGGGAAAAAAATAGATTTTGCATGGCGTTTTTCAGGCCTGTCACTTCGTGATCTTGTTTGCTGCTGTCCAAGTTCCTGTGCTGCCTAGCAGTGTATCATGTCAAAAGGGGGAAAGAAGAGTTTGTGAGACTCAGGTGGAACAAAGTTTGAGGTACTGCAAAATTCTAATGAGGTGCCTATTGAAATCTATATGGTAGCCTTCAGAAATAAAAGGCATCACACTGCACTAGAAAAAAAAGCTGTTGTTTGCAGATTCTAAATTTAAGAACAGAAACTGGAAGCATATAATCTCTATCTGCATAGATAACATTGCATGATGATAATACACTATCTACAATTATCTAGACATCAATTTTTAAAACTTATATATTCTCCCATTTTAGAGGTTTCTAAACCTGTCATTTTTTTCCTTCTTATGCAAAAGCTGTCACTCAAGCTTCATTATTTATACATATTTTTTTCTCACTGTTCTTTGTCTGTAATTACTTTTTGGCAAGCTTGCCTCTGCAGGTAGAAATATATCAAATACACATATGGGCAGAGTCCTTTGTGCCTTGCAAATATAAGTGTCGTAATATTGACACATTTTTTGAATGTAAGCTCTGTTAAGGAATGATCCTTACAACACACAATTTCTTTCTTTTTTAAACATCTCTATTTCTTTCATGCTGTCTGTTCATCAGTCAGAGCAGAATAGTAGACCTCTCAGCTTCAGTGGATTATTTCCAAGCTTTGATCAGAAAGTGAGCACATTTTGCTGAAATGTGAAGCCAAGGCTTTGTGTAGTCAGACTGTTCTGCTGAGAATTCGCTGGTTGTCCATGAGGGTGAAAGAGCATATTGATCAGCACAGACACTGGGGGATGGAACCTCTGAGTGAGAACAGAATGTAATGGGAAAGCATCAATTTATTATTTTTTCTAGGTTGAAGAGGGAAAGATACATAACTATACACATATATTATTTTTTTTTTTTTTAATTTGAATCCAGTGTGAATGTATTTGACTGCAAACTGAGTAGCAGTATTTGGGGGTTGTCTCCATTAAAGGAGAGCTGTGAATCTACATAATTTGCCATTCTTTCAAAAATCAGAAAGGTGCATGTACATTGAACATGTAAGCAGAAAGCTTATCTTGTTTGTATATGCTTGGAAAATAGAAACCATTGAAATTCATGGATGAAATGAACAGCAGCAACTATGAAAAAAATATAGCTTCCTTCAATAATATACAGTAAGGTAGCACTGGGCTTAATAACTACCCATGTTTGGTTTTTTTCTCGTGCTAATCTTAAATTTCAGAGATTGTGTGGAAAATAAGAGAAACTCAACAGAACAACATTTTGAAACTCTTTCAAACAACTGTTTTTTATCTGGTCTCCAAACTGAGATGACTCTCACTTTTTCTGTGTGTGGCATGCCTAGGAAAGATTAAGAAGTTTATTTCAAATGCTACACTTAAAATAAACATTTTCAGAACTCCCTTAGAAAATGTAGAACTTGCAGAAATACCCAAGGAGTGGAGAGGCATGGGTATACTGAATATATTTCTGTAGTCTAGGAAATTTTGAACATACATGGTTTTTTTATCTGAACAGAAAGACTTTTGCGACTCAGGATTTTTCTCAGATTTCATGTTTGAACTCAAGTGTTATTCTATAGCTTCATAACAGAAGAAAAAAGAGCAGATATCAAAATGCTCAAACAATGGGGACAATGGATAGAAGGGCAATTGATACTGAGTATTTGGGTTTTTTTAATTTTTCTTAAACTTTTATTGTACAATTCACATTTTATATTCCATGGACACTTCTGGTTGCTGAAAATACCAAAGAAATCTTCTTGATTTCAATCAGTAATGGCTGCTGAACCTTGGCTTTCCATCAGTAAGTATTCTACAATATTTTTGGAAGATCACATCAGATTATCTTGTCTTCATTTTTTCTCTATGAAGTTTACCTCTTATGTCAGCTTTAGATTTAGTCAATGGCACTAACTTCACATAATTTCCCTTTTTGCCCATCATATGGGTTTGAAACCTTCCAGACAAGAGTCATTTCTACAGGGAAACATATTTTGCTCTCATCAGGTTTAAATTCCTGAAGTTTCAAGCAGAGGTCAGAAGAAGACTGATCATTCATTTCAGTTCTTAATTTTTCTCTGGAATTTTAGAGCTGAGTGAAAAAGCCTAAATTATGCCTAATGTCAAAGACATAACAGACAAAGTGGATTGTGATTAGGACAGCAGCCTAAACCCAGCTGTAGCAAAGAACAAAAGGCATGTACGATTTAATATATATGGAATTTTTTTCACTGGACTCTAGATCTCAGTCTTATTGTTGCTGCTCGTGGGAATTTTTGAGACTTGAAAAAAAAAAACCCTATCATAGCCAAATATGAGGAGTTGCTCAGCTGAGGTGCTTGACTTGTAGGTTCTGAAACCACATGTTATGGTACTACAATATTTCATGTCCCTATGTTTCCGTTGAGAAGGCAAGGCAAGGAGCTTCTTTTGCACTGAATAAAGAGAAGAAGGAAAGGAAATACATGGATATCAGAACCCTTTTCAATTCTGTAATTCTTCAGGTAATCAGATTCTTTTGTACTTTCTTTATCTACAGTGAAGTTTTTAGAGGAAATTGTTTGTCATTGATAAAGAATGAAATATGTTTTCATTATGAAAACAAATGTTTTAATTAAGTTACTTGTTAAGTAACTGAAAATATTTTGTCTTGTAATTCCTGCAAGGGAACCTTAAGCAAAGGATAAAGTGCAAAGCTTGTAGAAATAATAAAAATTTTTAAAAAACAAATTCACTATTCATTCTCATGTATGAGTGGAAAACTGTCCTTGCTCTGGAGGGGAACAA
>VZTN01029351.1:74172-116800 GCA_013400515.1 Erpornis zantholeuca | reverse complement strand
CCCCGGGGGGCGGGGTGCCCCAAGACGGGAGCAAGGTGATACACCTTGGCTTGCCAATGTACATGTCATGTGGCACTGCTGTCAGTGTCCTGCACTAGAGGACCCCAGTCAAGTCACAGGTGTGGGAGTGCACATGTGGTACCTGGGGTGGCTGAGCTGGAAGAGTGGTGGCTGAGCTAGAAGGGTCGTGGCTGCAGTGGGTGACTGCTGGTGTAAATGGGATGGATGGGACAGGTGGTGGGAACTGGACTTCCTGGCATTGCACCTAGCTGCTCTTCTTGCCCTCCCACCAGGCCTGTGCAAGCCCAGCAGGAGATAAGCCTCTTCCCTCCATCTCTCCCATCCTATGCCAAGGGCTGCCAGTGCTGGTTCCTTGTTCATATTAGTTTCTTCTAGTGCTGTTGAGAAGACTCCCTTGGCAGTTTCCCCTCTAGTGCATTCTGATTCTTTGTTTTCCTCCTGTTTTTCTTTCTTTTGGGTAGTAAAACTCCCAAAACAGGTAGAAGAGATAGTTGTGATAGCATTTATGCCTTATTTTGCTACAGGTCATGGCTTACCTACACAAACCAATGGGAAATACCTGCTGATGTTAGTGGTAGTGCCTCCTTCCTTGATTAAATAATTTCCAATAGGCAGAACAGTGTTGTTTGAACTGCAGATATTTCACTGCAATGCCCTGATTTCCCCTGAAATAAACGCAGTGCAGTTAGTCAAACAGGACTGCTAACTGGGCATGGTGGTGTTGCTTCAAGTGGGCTCCTTATGTGTTACAAAAATATCTTTCAGGGGAAAGGCAGAAAGGGCACAAACATCTTGGGTCCTCATCTTTCAAAAGTCCAGTGTCTTGAGCACTCCTTGCATGGGGAAGGGGGCAAGTTGTGCTGTGTGAGAACTTATTAATTATTCGTCAGTTATGTCTCTCTTCAGAGAGAGCACATTTTTTTGCATTCACTTCTTGACATGAACATCAGGAGCTGTCAGACTGTGAGAACGGCTGAGTTTAACACATTTTTCATTTGCTGGAAACATTCCTGATTGAAGTCTGTGAAGTGGCTCTGTGTGACACCTCCTGGCTTGCCATACAGCTCCATCTCAGAGCCCAGAATCATCACCTCATAGCCCAGGAGGACAAGAGGAACTCAAATATCAAACAAGCGCCTAGGACTCACTGCTCTGTTGTCATTGATGCCATCATTTGGTAGGTGTTACAAATGAAAAATACTATCACACACCCCACCCCACCCTCCAGCCCACAACAGCTACAAACTCCAGATGCCTGTGGAAAAAATGACGCAGCGCAGTCCTTTGTCTCAAGCCCTGCCCCGCTGCTCAAGGCGCAACTGGCTGCGCCGACGGGTTCAGCCTGCCAGTGACCGAAAAGGCAACCACCAATTCCAGGGAGGGTTCCACAGGGATCCTCAGATTTTCCCAGTTGAGGGCTTCCTAAAGGCTGTAAGATGTGGTAGGAGAAGCGTCAAAGACGGAGGCAAAGAACGAGAGCGGACTCTTCTGGAGCTAAGTTCCAAGGGTTTATTCCAGGAGGGGAGCTCGGCAGAAAAGCTGCTGAGACACGGGGTTACACAAGCTTTTATGCAGGGGAGGGGAAAAGGGTGTCAACCTTGAACCAACCAATAGGGAAAACTTTGAGGAGGAGATATGGGCGGACTCCCTCAGTTCAAGGGCCAATAGCAGGGAACTGGGATGACTGATCAGGGAAGGAACCACTGGGGCCTCGAGTGCGCAGGGGAATTCCAAGGGGGTGGAGGGCAGTTGGGGAGGATTGACAGGGCAGAGGGGTAGGGCCAGGGAGATTGACATGGACACTTCTGGAAAGAGGGTGGAGGGCCCTACCATATTTGGGTAAAAGGAGGTCCTCAGAGAGACTCAATGGGCAGGAGCAGGGAGGAACAGCCAAATGTATAGGGAACAATGGGGGTGAACAGAACATACCAAATGGAAAGTATCAACTTAACGATAACAAGAATAATCTTTAAATGTCCCAGGAGCTTCCTAGCCTTACTCCAGCACAGTCCTAGGGGTTCAAGCCTGCACCACCACAGCTCAAAGCGCCTAGGACTCACTGCTCTGTTGTCATTGATGCCATAATTTGGTAGGTGTTACGAATGAAAAATACTATCACACACCCCACCCCACCCTCCAGCCCACAACAGCTACAAACTCCAGATGCCTGTGGAAAAAAGGGGCTGTTGATGTCACTATAGGAAGGAGACAGCACCATCCCTGTGTTAGCTGGTGATGAGTGATCAGCTGGAGGGGCAGTTGTGTCTCTTGTCCAGCCCTGAGTTTCTCCCTCCTTCAGCCTCTGCTTTAGTTTGTTGGGCCTCTGTCCATGAGAACAGACTAAGCTGGGAAGGAAAGTTTCCCCAGAGCCTCATCCCCACTTCATGCTCAGTATGGGCCTTCCACTAATTTCTGCAGGAGGCACCATTTACCAAGAGCTCCTGCATAGCATTCTCAGTGGTCTAACCACATTGTTGCTGTTGCCATTGGCTAATTTGCAACTTGTGCCAGCACCTAATTTTGCTCCTCCAAGCGGTTCAGCAGTAGCTGCCGCCTCCCTTTGGCCTGAGCTTTGCCTCCACATCACTCTCCAGGCAGTGTGGGCAGGAGAGCTGTGATGGTTTTCACACTCTTTGCTCCTGTGGGTGGCTGCCTGCTTAGCCTATCCCTCCAGCTGTGCTAATCTCAGTAGCCTGGATGGGGGCCCAGTTCCTTCATCAGCACCTGCCTCACAGCACTAATGGCCATCAAGGCCTTGAAGCAGCTCATCTGACAGAATGAAGTATTGTTTCTACTGAATACATTGGAGTCAATGAATACACAAAACCTCTGAGGTGCAGAAGAGGCTGTTGTGAAAGTCAGGTCAAACCCAGCTTCCTTTGTGCTGCATACACAGTCTCTCCCCCAAGACCTCACAGCCTCGTGACAAAACCACTGCTGGCTTCACCATGACGTGAAACAATGGAGAAGGACCACAAAGCCCTATGGAAAGTGATTTTTGAGTGTCTGTGATCAGCACAAGTTAATCAGCCTTTAAATGAAAAATATCTTTTGTATTCCAAAAACACTGCCATCCTGGGCAACACCCCAGACTTGCTGTCTGCAGACATGGCCTGAAGCCCCTGCACCTATAGAAGCATAAAAAGAAAAGCCTCTATTACATTTCATAGAAGGAAGGTGGAATTTTACAAGTAACCCACCTTCATAAAGCTGTCAGCTTTCAGGATGGAGAGCAGTCACACATGGAATATTCCCTGATTTTTTTTTCTGTGCAGGCAGTAAGGTATGCAAGTAACATGAAGCACTTACTGGAACACTATCCTGCATAGCCACTATACAGCGAGAATGAATTTCGCATGCAGGCAATAGCCTTTGTGAGTTGGTTGCCAAACTGTGAACCATCCAGTCCTGACTGTTCTCAGCCTAAATGTGATTTTTCCTTTCCACTACAGAACTTCACAAACACCCAGACTGGGCTAATGCAGGTGATTGTCAGGACTGAACCATAAGCAATTTCCAGAAAATTGATGAATTTTTTCATCCTGCAGGTTCAGTGGTCTAAAAACTGGTACCCTCCAGCTCTCAAACCAATTCTGTATTGCAATAGCATGCAGATTATATTCATATCAACTATCCAGGCATTGCGTGAAGAGTCAGCCCGTGAGATAAAAGTCTCATGGTGTCTGGTTTCTGAACCTATTGAGCAATTATCAGTAGCATCAGGAAAAGATAACATAAACATAATCCTGTGCTTACTCTCTGGTTATTAACCAACAGGCCAATCAGAAATCCTTCAGATTTGTGTTGGAAAACTACCAATGAAAAACCTCAGGAAGTAACTAAGGCAAGTCTTTTGCTTTAAAGCAGTCTCCATAGCAAACTGAGACCCTAAAGAAACTTATTCCTTAGGTTGTTATCTAGAGGGTATTTTCTGACTGTTGATGTTTATTTTTGTCCCAGACATCTTGTGTACCTCTGAGGCTATTGTGTACCTCTATTGCATATTGCTCATTAGGTGCTAACTTCATTGCCCATTCCTGAGAGGGAAGACATTAGACAAGGTGCATCCTCTTCCAATATTCATGGAGACTCCTATCCCACGCGTTTTTCACAGAGTTTTCCAGTGATGTCATGTTGGAGAAGTCAGTGGACCCAGACCATGACTTGCAGATACAATTGCAGGAGCTGAGAGGAGCAATGCACTGAAGACAACACTCAACTGGCTTTTAGGAAAGTGAATCTGATCTGCAGATCTTAGAGTGACATTTGGGAAAGACATTTAACACATCACTCTCTTGATTTCCAGCCTGATAATGAAGGTTGCACTGCAGTTCCATGTGAAGGGAAACATCATTTTGGAGGTTTCTTTCTACTGAAAGAACAAGGAGTGGGGGAGCTTGGGCTCCGTGTAGTCTTTTCTGAGTTACCCTGGCTCCTTTTCCTGCCCAGGCAGCTAGGTCAAAGCAGGCAGGCACAGCATGTACTGAACTCTCCTACAGAGACACTGGATCCCATCCCAAAGCTGAAGATATGATTCCTGTCATCATGCAACCCCATTTATTTGCCTTTTTATTCTTGCCATGGCAAGCTGAGATAGCTCAGGGTAGTGTCTTCAGAGATGCAGAGTGGGTGAGTCATGCAGAGCCTGGGGGCTGACAGCAGAGACCCTTGTGTGCAAGGCTGTGGTTAGGGGAGGTAGGAGGGTTTCTGACTGGCCACAGGACTGAAGTGGGAGGGTGTCAATGCATCAAGTAAAGGTTACTGCAAAACACAGTCTCTGGAGGTGAAATTAGTGAGGTTGCTGGTAACACCACGGAGTTTTATGGGTCAGCTTAAAGCTTCAATTTTCTTTCCATACCCTCCCACAACTTTTTGACAGCCATGTTACTCCTGCCCTTCACTTTTTCTCTTCATTCACTTTTACTAACTTCCATTTTTCACCCTTTGAGTGCTTATACTTGTGCAACTAGTTGATAATAGTACTGTGAGTTTTTTCATAGACTGACTGGTGGGAAATTAATGAACAAAAATATAATACTATCACAGCACGAGGCAAATGGAAGCATAGCAGACAGGGTGCAGCTTTTTAGGGGAAGAGTGGGCATCCACCCCCTGCTCTGGTTCAGACAACCTTCAGCATGACATTTCACCTCTGCACCACAAGTCCCTATCTGTAACACAGGGCTAGTAATCCTGCCTTTCCTCATAAGGATAAGGATATGGTGAGGAAAGGAGCAGATAAGAACTCAACAGAGTGATGGGGCTGATTAATTTAGAAGTAGGTATAAGACAATCAGTGACTGCAGAGACTTGGAACAAATCCAAAAGGTAAGGTATTTTCAGGCTAAGATTTGTCCCTTTATTAACTCTTAGCATAACAGGACTCTGATCCATGCAGGATCCCTCTCTTTCTATAATACAAGTAATAAGTGAAAGTACTTCATGTTAATTAAGAGCAATTTCCTTGAGAAAGAGTTTTGTGAAAACAGATCTATTTATAAACACAGAATAATGTATCCAGCTTGTCGTGTGGGTTGGTTCAAAACAATTCATAAAAATTGTTCTGATGAGAAGCTCAGAGGCTGGATGACATTATTATAGAATGTCAGCTTTCTTTGGGAAAATAACATTTGTGTTGAAAAAAAAAGCAACACTGAAAATATCACCCAAACTAAAAAGCTTCTCAGTGGGAAAAATATGTCATTGTTGTTGGTAGAGACCTTTAAACTTCTATTCTACCCATGACCTAACTTAAACATGCATGTTAGAAAGTTGGCCTGTGTGATTCCTCATTGTGCTTTTGGTATAAATTACAGTTTCATGAAAGCTGCAATCCAAATGTATTCAATAAACTCCAAAAACATGGAAAGTAAACATGTTTTGAAACAATATTGCCCCGGTGCTGGTTGATGTTGCCACCAATATGTCTGTGACTCCATGACCAGTCCCAGTGGGCTATGATAGTTCAATGAGGTGAATTGCGAGTGTGTCCCACACAGGCATCAGCCCACAGCAGGATGGCCTGCAGAGCCCACTCTGCTGGGCAACAAGAGGTGTCCAAGTTGCAGTGGACCATAAAGGCATCCATGCAGCTTTAAAAAGACTGGAGGGTCTTCAGGTGTTACTGCCCTGTTTCCACTTAACACCATTAACTTCCCTGTCTGGAAGTCATAAACAGCAGCAAAGGCTGGTGGGTGCTCTGGTATCAATTCTGCTATTTCTGTATTACAATTCTGTGTGATGGGGCTTGAAATAAGCTGGAGATTTCCCACTGGAGATAAATTTGGGAGCACTCACTTGCTCTGTTTCACCTGCAGACTGGTGGGAGCAGAGTGCTCATGAGGTGGCCAGTGATAAGCCACATCCAGCTGCTGGGCAGCAGCTATTGCCCTCACAGATTCTGACCTGAACAACTGTTCTACACAGGGCAGAATCTGTACTTGCACCAACACATCTTGTTTAAAACAGTAAAACTTTTGTCCTGTGCCCAAGCCACAGTCATAACCAGCTTATCTCTAAACAGCTAATAATTTCATCTTACTTCTAAATGAAACTCTGAGGCGAGCCAGAAAAGGCTTTCATGACCTTTCTGCATACACAAAGCTATTCCTATCTGTGTGTCAAAAAGAACCTGCTGCAGCACGTGCAATGCTGCCCAGGACTTAGCTGAGTCCATCAGCACTGCAGGCATCTGGACAAACTCCAGAAATGGCCAGTGGTGCTCATGGGATGCTTGTAGAACACAGGATTCTTCATTAAAAAAAAAAAAAAATTGCACCTAGAGAAGACCTCAGAGGGATGGGGGCTTCAGGGCTGTGACTGTTAAAATCTGGGTCTGAGAAGAGAGAGCCTCAAACTGAAAGATGCACTGATGAAAATCAGGAGCATCATGTTGTGGGCTAATTAACACCCATGACAGCTAACATCCTGTGTGCTGCTGGAAAGGAAACGTGCTGTGGGCGTCCTGAAGCTGACACTCATGCTTGCCATTTCGCCCGTGCTGCTGCTGCAGGGTGGGCAGCACAGCCGGCAGTGTGCCGAACATGCAGACCACTGGCGCCATGGGTACTCCAGAGCCTCCATCCAGGACCATCCCATGCTCTGCAGCATGAGGCAGCCCCAGAGGTCTCCTGGGGCTCACCAGGGCACCTGCTCTGCTAGCAAACATGGTGCTGTCAAAGACTTTCCCCATCACTGGCACAGGACTGTCCCTCTCAGATATTGTTCAGGTGTTCCCAGCACAGCTCTGCCCAGGTCAGCCCGCCCTACCCAGCAGCATCTTGACACCATCTGGAAACTGGCACAAGCTGGGCATCCCCAGCAGGCAGCTTGGATAAGGTCTCATTTGCTTGGCAGGGTGATAGCCTTGGACAGCTGAAAAATGTGGACTGCCCTGTGCCAGATCACCACAGAACCAGGCTTGTGCCAGTATTGCCATAGTCAGTATTTAGCATCTCCCCAGTCATCAGATGAGGACACTATGAAGAACCACCCTCTGCCCTGAGCCCAGCATGTGCGCAGGGCCTAGCCATGCCAGCAGCACAGCCCCAGTCTCTTTAGCTCTTTTCTCTGCTTCTAGCCATGGAACGACATTGCTAATCTGTACAGACCCACTCCAGTGTCCTGAGCTGACCTATGTGGGACTCCAAGCTAAAGACAGAGTGAAGCCAAACTAAATGTTTCAGGCTTAGGAAAGTTTGGCATTTTCCTTTTCCACTTTACTTCCAGTCCCATATGATTTCCTTCATGCCCAGAGGAAACTCACTTTGTCATGCTCCTCAGCATCCTTCCAGGTAGGAATATTGAGATTTATGGGTGAATGAAAAGCATATGACAGGTGAGTCCTGTTGTTACCCCAATGCAAAGGCACTTGGCATGTCCTTGTGCATCCCACTTATGAGAGTGGCAATGGGCATGTTTGAGATCAGGAAAGACAATGGGCTACAGGGCCATCCCAATGCAATGAGAAGCCCCAGGGCTGAGTTGAGCCATGTAACACACATCCTCCCCTTGCTGAGGTGTGCCTGAAGCAGCACCCGTTCCTTCACAGGGAGTCTTCAGTGCTCACTGAAGCTAGGAGAATCTGGCAAGTCTCATCTCATCAGGGTGAGATATCTCTGGGTTTGTTTTGGAGATCACCTTTGAATTGTGCCACAATGTCAGCCAGTATGGACTAGAGTGGAACCAGAGGGTTTCCTCCTACTCCCTGCCCGTGCTCTCACATTTGGCAGGGCTTTTAAGTTCAGTCGCACAGTTATGCAGTGCCTCTATTGCTAGGCAATCTCCTGCTAGCCAAGACCAGGAATACGTAGCTCCCAGGCTTAGCCAAGCATGTGTGCCTGTAGGCTCATGTGGCTGTGAGGGACCCAGAAGGGCTCTGTCCTTAAGGCAGACAAGGTCAAAATGGGTAAACATGCCCAGATAGCTCCTTCTGCATGACACCTGCTACTCCTACTCTTTCTCCTTTCCACACATCACCTCCCACAAGCAGCACCCTTTCCTTCAGTCTGCACAAAATTGGTTAATAGTTGAATGTCAACCAAAGCAGCAAAACCTTTGCAGTTCTCGGCAAAGAGCTCCCTGCTAGCACTCAGCTGGCACAGCAAGCAAGGGCTGGGGAGGCAGCAGCATGTATGTGAGTGTGCTCTTGTTGCACGAGAAAAGGGCGTTACTGGAGCATCATCTGTATTTTTCATTCTACATGTCACCCTGTCACCTGCCCTGCAGAGGAAGAGTGAGCAAGGCAGGCAACAAGCAGATGGAGCTGCAGCTGGCTGATGAAGGAGAACCTTCACATGCCTTGAAGATTTTCTTCACGCCATGTCACTCTGACTCTGCTCTCTTTGAGTGAGATTTGAGTGTTACCTGGTGTGGGAACCAGGTGTAAATGAGATAGAAAATACATCCACACTTCTTAACCCTGCATGAGAGAGGGTAGACTGGAAGGCACAGGGTCCCAAGTTGGTCTCGGCCCAGTTCACTGCAAGATTTGTGGCCATGGAGGGACCCATGGCTTGCCATAGGCAAATGTCCTTTCTTCCCTTCAGGGCAAGTGCAGGTGTCTGTAGGCCACCCAAGCAGACACTGGTGTACTGCAGACAGGACCATGTGTTTGGGTTTTATGTGGCAACACAACCCAGCTGCTGGACCCGTTAGAGTCTCAAACACCATCCTCTCCTCCTCTCTTGTCCCAGGCAGAAGTCCCTTGTTGTCCCCTACTGGGAAACTGAGTGGCAGGTCCCTAGCTTCTGATTTGATTTTTTAAAACCCAGGCACTGAAGGAAGCAGGGCTGGGGTGCAGTCACAGAGTTCCACTGCTCCACATATATTGGTGGATTAATAAGAGAAATGGGCATGGAAATTAATTAGTTGCATAAAGCTGTGGCCTGAGGAAATGCTGCTGGTTTTGGCGCATGAAAGAAATAGCAGTTGCTTAGATTTCAAGCATCCAGTGAAAAGCAAGGGACTTGAGGAGGTCCAAGGGGAGGATAAAGTATGTCTTTGGTGCTTCCCGTGCAACATCCATCCATCAGTGGATGTACTATTTAATTTTAAATCATTTAGAGCCATAAAAGCAGAATTCCACTTACTTTAATGTCAAAATGGAGTCTTACTGGGTTGCCCACCTCTGGCTAGGAGGAGGGATTGTAGCCAAACTCATTGCATTTATTTATTACTAAACAATATAATCCAGGGGAAAAAATATATACAATCAACTATTGTATTTCTAAGCCTCTTGTACTCAGTCTGACCCCACAAAACTCATCCAGGAGGACACCTTAGTCCTGTCCTCACTGTGCACCTACTGTGTGCCCTTAAGAAACGATCTTGGGCAAAAAGACTTCTCTACTCTGTGAGTCAGTCTCTACACTCTGTATCCATATACAGGAGTTTTATCAACATTATTCTGCTAGGGTATGAATTTGGGTTTCCTCGAGACTTCAGGTGTTAAGCTGCTGGGAGTCCTGGCATACCCAGAGTCATGGGAAAGCTGTCCCCACCTCTCCCGCAGCCAAAGGTCCACAGCATCTCCAGACAGACTTGCCCACCAGTGTCTGCATGACCCATGGCCCCTGGCCTCAGCTTTCCGAAGGAATAGCATAGCTCCTTTATATTCTGTGTGTCCATGGTCCATGTCTTGCTTTTATTAGGGTAGATGATGGAAACTGGAACAGGTAACTTGTTTAAAGCATCTTTCAGGTATTTATTACCTGAAAGGAATAATATAAGGAAGCTTTTATATACTGTAAGGAAGATATGACCTTTGGGTATATATAAAGCAATTAGGAGAAGTTAGAAAAGTGTTTGAAACTGTGGAACTGAAAGATGTCTGGCACATTGGTGTTTGTATTTTTTAAAGGATTTGAAAACTTAATGATACTGCAAAAAGATCCCTCAAAAACTGCTGAATGCTTTGAGAAAGCCCTGCAGAATGAATCTTAAGGATATCAGCCCAGGTAATGTAGTAAAAGGAAGATCAGGATATGACTCAGGATATGTGTGGATGTGTTCATGTAAGGGAAACAACTGCAAGAAGGGGCTTTTAGAACAACTGCAAGAAGGGGCTTTTAGAAGTAGGTGAAATTGGTGTTAGGAGAAAAGGTAGCTGTGAAAATTGGGGGGAAAAAAAAGTGAAAATAACCATGCTGTTAATAAGCCATTGCGAAAGTTTGAACCACAGTGAAAAAAAAATCAAGGTAAATGGTGGTCTCTGATGAGCTCACCAGGTCAAAAGGAAGAGCCTTTTGGGGCATGGAGGGGAGGTGGATGTGTTCATTAACAGCAGAAGCATTTTAGTCAGACACATATTGCTTGGCTAGGTTTGCTCCAAGACTAACCAGATGAAATTCCAGTGTGGACAGGCAGCCAGACTAGATGATTTCATGGACTATTTTCTGTCCTTGTGGATGAACCTATGTGTTCATACTACCTGTTTTCCTAAGGAAAAAAGAAAAACATGTTTCTTCTGATTGACGTTTCCTCATCCTGCAGTCCTCACCTCTGCATAGTTTCCAGCAACCTCTTCAAAGTGTTGTTCATGCAGTTCTGTAAGGCCAAGGTCAGATCTCACCCTTGGCCCTTCTCCCAGCTCTGAACATGACTCTGATGTGTCACTTCCACAGCTTTGTTGCAAAATGAAGGGCCCAGTTGCAGGATGGCAAAAGAATAAGCATCTAAAGGGACCAAACACATCCAGATGCATCTAGAGAGACAATTCCTCCCTTTCTTGGGCAAGCAGGAATATTTAACTGGAGCCAGCCACAACTTGCTCTTATCCACAGGTGTAAGCTTTGACTCATGGTGACCTTGGACCACATCTTCCCAGAAACCCAGAAATGATAAACCATCTCTCCTTGGCTAACAGCTGTAACCCTACTGGTTATATCTCACAAATATCAAGTAAAATTTATTTTCTTACCTCTTTTATTTATCTTTTATTCATATATCTAAAAATAATCCCCAAAACCCCCCATTTTTGAAAAATAACAAAAACCCCCAAGAAATTCAGTAGTCAGTTATAAACAGTCAATGGGAAAATCCTACACCTGACTAACTGTAGCACTGTGGCTGGGCTTTGTGTTTGGGGATTTCTCAAAGTTTAGCTTCTGCGTGAGTGAGCTCAGAGCCAAACTGAAAGTGAAAGTCAGTCTCTGCTTGGAGCCATGCTGAGCCAATCACAGATGAGCTGGGTAAATCTGCAACTCTGCTTCTGACCCACACCAAACCAATTAAACAGGTATTTTTGGTGCTGGCTTGAAGAAGCAACTTGAAAGGAACTTGATTTCTTAAGAACAGCTGCTCAAAATCTTATTTTTGGCAGGCTGCTGGGAACTTTGATCCTGCAATTGGAAGAAGCATAAGAAGTTGTCTCACATTTTGAATAGCTGCTGTTCAGCTGAAGAAATGTTATTTTTTCAGTGAAGCATTTTATGTTCAGTCAAAGTTTTCGTGATGCAGAAGTAATTTTTAAAACAGTTTCAATCTTCTCTTCTTTTTTTGTGAAGAGACAAACCTCACCTATTTTTCCTCAGCAAATTTACCATTTTGGCCCTGGTGGAGGCTCACGTATAGATAGATGGTTGAGGGTAGCAGCACAGTCAAGCGGCCGCAGCACCTGTAAAATCAACCTGGACCTGCTAATGGATGTGTCACTGCCCCCAGGGAAATCTTCCCATATCCTAACTTCAGAGAGCCTGGTTATGGCACAACCCTCCAGGTTATTATTCTTAGGCTATAAAAATATTTCCCAGGAAACTGGTAGCAGGTTCTTCATCTGAAAAGCTGGTAATCTCCTCCTTGCACAGACCCCAGGTACCTGCTGTGGCCAGGCTATAACCTGCTCAGGCAGAAACCTGGTCCCTGTGTCACCTGTGGTGCCCTGATTTGGCTGAGCCCCAGGCACTGTGCTGTAAGAGGCAAGGTCAATGATAATCATGCTGATGGCAAGAACAACAACAGCAGAGTCAATCAAGTGTGCCCACCCTCGGACCATAAACCCAGCCTTTCTAAATATATAACATACTGACATAGTAACTCTTTCTTATCAAAACAGTCAGCTGACCCTTTATAGAATCAAAGAATCAGTTAGGTTGGAAAATACTGCTAAGATCATTGAGTCCAACCCTTAACTTGATACTGCCCACCACAAAACCATGTCCCCAAGTGCCTCATCTTTTAAATACCTCCAGAGATGGGGACTCGACCACTTCCCTGGGCAGCCTGTTCCACTGCTTGACAACCTTTTCAGTGAATCCAGCACTTAAGCATTCATCAATGAGTTTCAAATCAGCCATCTGATATTTCCTGATATACATGAAGGGTGCAAGCTTTCCCTTCAGGAGAGCGACTTGCATAAAATCTGTGCTCATCTTGAGGAAATCATCGATATCCACTGCTCTTCCCTGATGGGGTTCGGGCATGGGCAGCTCTCCTCCTTCTCCAGTTCTACTTTTCTGGTTGGATTTCTCCGTTTAGATCCTGGTAATACAGTCTCTGGTTCAGATGCTATCTAATGAGCAGATCCTTCAAAACAAATGGAAGTGAGAGAGACAGCATCTCTCTTTATTTTGAAGAAACTTTGAAATATAATTATTCAGGTGGATACTAAAAGCAGAAAGGGAATTTCCCTGGACAGTCTCAGTGTAAAGGGGACTGCTAGCATAGCTCCAGGGAAGTCCACAACACAAAGAAGATTAGGTTCAACATTTAAATGCATTTCATCTGCTTCACATATCGTAAATGTTTCTCTGGTCTCTTTGCTGGGTAAAATGCTAATTTCAGGGTCCTGAACAAGACCTTCAGGGTCTTGTTTTTTGTAAGCTTCACAGTTAGAGGAATATGGAGGAGACCAGGCACCCTGAGGGGAACAATGGTTTTAAAGCTCTTTATCTTCACAAAAAAATGCATCAGGAATCTAGGACACTGTAGACCATTATTCAGAAAACACTGCCACTCTAAACAGGTGCCAGCTGGATGTGTTGCAATCTATTCTAATCTCTATGTGTAAATCAATCTGACTAGCGACTCTCAGCAAAGCTTTTGCCCAGTGGACCGGGACAGCTCTTTTGTAGTAATAGAAGGAAAGGTTTTCTGTACCCTAGCAGGCACAGAATGAAGTATGATATTCCTGGCATCTGCTGTTTGGTTTTTGATTGGGTTTTGGTATAATTTTGGTTTTTTCTAACTGTTCTGCCTGCATGCATCTAAACACTGTGTAGCTCACACATTTAGCAAAAGTGGTGGCATCATCCTGTGTTCTGCCCAGGTAATTTTGCTACATATTTAGAAAAGTACCACCACAAATCAGACTAATTTTCTTTTTCCTGTCAGCATTGGAGAAAGGGACTTTGATCATTCTCCCTGGCCCCAAAGAATTTGGTTTAGTTCTTAGAAAGGGCCTTTCCTTGGGTAAAATCATCAGTCTAAGCTCGAAATTCTTGGGGAAGAAAATATACCAACTTTTCGGAAAGTCTTTCTGCTACAGTCTTAAACTGCAAAGACCCCTGAACACCCTTTCTCTTCTCACAGGCAAAACATGCAGCCTGCAAGGTCAGTCAGGCACTGCACTTCAATGACATTTTGCTTTCCTCCTACGTTCAAACAAGTTGGTACTTCTTTGTAAAGCCCACACTTTTTAAATTAGTCAGGGGATGAATTAATTTATCAGTCAGAAAGTGTGGGAAATAACAAAGGCTGCACCTACTGATTCAGCCTCAATTGCAGTATTTGTCTTACTAATGGACAAAGAGCATCTTCGGCTTCCCATCAATGCTATTCATGTCTGCTGAGAAGTGACTTATCAGAGAGAGATGACTGAAAAAGAACAGAAAGACATAAGCATATTGTTATTAATTTCTTCTCAAAGCCAGTTCAGATTTTAATTTTCTTTGTTTAGAGTAATTTTAAAAAGTTTCAATTATTGTTCAGTTATTGTATTACTGTATTAGATGCACTTCATTTCAGAAATTTCCCCAGAAGGTACCTATAGGCAGAATTCCTAAAATCAATTTGCAATGTCACTTTTGTGGTACCATGACATAGGTTTGTGTTTTGTTTTGCTTTGTTTTTTCTTCTGCTGAGAAGCACAAGAAAGAGCAGCAGTCTTTCCTGGTAATTTGGGGTTTGTTTTGTGGTGGGGTTTTTTTCCCCCTTTATTTTTTTCCTGATAGCACTACTGGGAATTAGAAATCTTGTCTATTTTTCTTGGCTTCTTCTTGGGTGGCAGTAGAAAGTGAAGGCAATCCAGCTGACACTCATAGAAGAAAGGCTGTGCCTTTCAAGGAAATGTTTTAATCTATCTTCTTCATCAGACAGCACAAAAAACTATCATTTTATGGTGCCTTTGAGGAAGAAATAGAGTAATTAAACACAGAATTTTGAGTGTAGGCTCATTCAATCATTTTTCATCTTGCCTATGTTGCATGAAAAGACTAATGCAATAACAGGACACAGAAATTCACTTAGTGAATGTCCCCATTCTTTAACATGAATGTATGCTGCTTTACAGACAACAGCCAAGGTAAGGATATTTCTGCATATGGCAGAGAGAACAGAGTGGTGTGAAAAGTGGAGGCTCTGGCAGAAAAAGGTTCTTCTTCCTTCAAGGACAACAAGCTCACAGTCCCACCGCCAAGACTTAATGCAAAAGGGCAGCAGGTGTGTGACAGCTTGCATGGATTAGACAGAAGTTTGTTGAGTGATTCTACTTCTGAGGGTAGAAGGTACCCAGAAGAATGCTCTGGCTCCTTGCCAGCAATCTTTCTTTTGAACTCTCTTCTCTTCTGCCCACGGGGACAGAAGCTGATGTACTGGTAAAACCAAAATTGTTACCAGTGTACTATTATTCCAACTTTTCATAGAAAACAGTCTTTAATGAAATAAGAAACTAAATCAGCCTACTCCTATATGATTTTCTCAAGAATAAATAAAATTAA
Organism: Erpornis zantholeuca; assembly: GCA_013400515.1. Classification (NCBI taxonomy): domain Eukaryota; kingdom Metazoa; phylum Chordata; class Aves; order Passeriformes; family Timaliidae; genus Erpornis; species Erpornis zantholeuca. Next base: position 101,345 of record VZTN01029351.1, on the reverse strand, counting down.
TAAACTAGAGGCTTGGAAGAAAAAGCTTCTTATAAAGGCATGAGATTTGCAACTATTTCTGAAACAAGTAGCATCATTTGCCATTAGAGAGACAAACCTGGATTAGGTGGTTCAGAAGAATGATCCAGCCTGCTCATTTTCTATATTCTTATATATTATGTACACTAGTGCTCTCCAACAAAATGGCCCAAGCTGAAAATTCAACTGTGTTCAAGGCTCCCATGAGCAGTTGAATATTTGGGCATGGAGGTTTGCTGTGGTCATCAGTAGGGGCTTACCACCACCACACGTTTTCACAGATCTTGGTTTCAATTACAACTACAAGCAGAAGTTCCAAAATAGCCCAAGAAAGGAAGTTCCCCAAGTTGTTTTGAAAATCAGGAAGTAGAAGGATCCTACTAAGACTCCAGAGCTTATACAAATGCTAGTCTCATTCACAGGGTATGCCATTCTTACTGAGTGCTTCTGTAACTCAGATTTTTTGAGCTTCCCCATCCTTGAGTGTATTTCAAAGACAATGTAAGGAGACTGTGCTTGGTTGTTCAGAAAACCACAGCCCCTGAGGATCAGACTGCAACAAAGAAGCCTTGAGGTTAGGCATTGCCTGGGGATTTGCTCTGTAGACATCTCAACACAATCAGCACTAACAAAGGGCAGGACATGGATAATGTCCCTTAAAAGGACACTGTGTGGCTCAGAACTATTACTGATGTGAGTTATAAATGTAGTCTGCAAATCTGCCCTGGATGTCCCTATTTTTTTTCCCCAAGTAAAAATGACAGAATCACGTAAGCACACAAACGCTGCCTACCTGTGTATATGGATGTCTGCCTATGTAACTGTGCATTTATTGGGACTGATCCTGTTAGTTTTTTCCTTACACAGTTCATTTTTACAAGGAGTCAAAGGTAGTAGTGCTCAGACAGACTCTGGTCAGCCTCTTCAAAATTCAGGTTTTCTTGTTCAATTTGGAATAAATAGGTATAATAAAAATAGCTCGTTCAGTAAAATATAGTCACTCACTCCAAAAGCAGAATTCTACTTTATCACCATCAGCTGAGAGCAGTGGCCAGGAGTTTGTCTGTTACAGTGATTGTGCACCCAGTGTTGTCTGATAGCCATGGAAGACCCTCCTAAGGCTGGGAGCATGGTCTGCACCTCCCAGCACAGAGTCCCAGGCTGATGGCAGTTGATGTCTTGAGAAACAGTTAGAGCTCCCTGACCTTCCTCCTAGCCTGGGGTTTGGGGGTCTTGGCTTCAACATCTTCCAGGTTAGAAAATATTTGCAAAAGGTTAAATTTCCTTCTATGAGAAGAAGATTTGTTTGTCTGATTGCTTTCACTCTGCCTCTTAATGCCTCATACTGCAAAGAAAAGAAGCATGGAGAGGTCCTGTGAGCTGGCTGGCAGTGATCCTGGGGACCAGCCAGGATTTGGAGAGATCTCCAGAAGAATGATGCTACCTCGATTGTGTCTTTCTCACCTTGCAAAACCCATCTTCTCCATCTGTCTTTTGTTCTGTAAGTGGGGAGGATGGCAGAAGCATTCCTTTGCTAATGTTGCAATCAAATGAGGCTCTCATCTGACACGACATTGAGGCACTTCAGGAACATGGCCACACACAGAATGTGCTCCAGTGACTTGGACTGATAAATAATGTTCAGCATATTTAAAGTGCAACCTAGATGAGTGTCAATGTTATGTCACAGAAGAGTTATTTGTACTTGGGCTGTTTGATACAGATGTTAGTGTGTGTGTGTGTGTGTGTGTGCATTTTCTAGTTTTTGAAGGTCTCCAAAGGATTGAAGTCATCTGTGAAAGGTTAAAACCCCCCAAGTGAAAAATGTAAAGAAAAATAGCTTGAAGTCACCCACAGGTGGTATTGACAAAAAACTGTTTCCCAGGGGTCCAAGAGAACTTTTGCCTTGTTTTGGACTGACAGAATTCTGGTTGGTGAGGCATGAATGTTACAACCATTTTTCTCTGTGTTACCAAATAATCTGAAACCTTTCTCTGACTTTTTCAAGTATATTGTGGTTTGTAATCACTAGATCAGTCAGCTGCTGTGAGGATGACACAAGCGATGGTCATCTCAGCATTGGGGGAAGACACAGTGGGGCAATGATAACCAACCAGTTCCAGAAAACAGAGAATTCTGGTCACGGGAGTGAGCAATACAGCAAATTTCTCAAACAACAAAAGGCACACGGTTGCTTTCAAAAGAAAAACACAAGTTGAGCTATGCCACTTGACTGGCAACAAAGTGAAGAGCTCATTTAAAAGAAACTGAGTGTATCTGAGTTGTAGGAAACTCATGCTTGCACAACATGCCAGCCACTATGCACTGAGGCAAGAGACTGACCAGCTGCCGTGGATCTTATGATGCTGTCAGTCATGTGAACCAGGTTTGCAGAGAAAATCTTTCTGATGTGCCTTTTAGACAGTTACTCAGAAGATCAGCTGCCATGGCCCTGGTGGAAAGTTTTCTATCTCCCCCCTTTTGCAGCATTCTCTATTCTTAATCCCTTGTTCTCAGGAGTCCCTAACAGCCTTAATGAGAGAGATGGGTAAAGGCCCCCAGTCTCAGCAAGGTGAAAGTGGGAAAACCTTTACCTTTCTGTACTCTCTTGTAGATTGTTGCAAGTCTAGAAGTTATTATAGCTGGTCAGATCAAAGGGACTGATTTTCCCCTGCTTCTTTGTTTAGTTTGTTGCATGAAAGCAGACCCCACTTCTAGTTTTATCACCCTCCCACATGCAAACAAAAAGTGTAATGCCTCAGAACCTGCCAATTCCTCTCTGAGGAGGAGGATGATGTGAGGAAATGTCACCAGCAATTACTTTCTGAGTGCACAGTGGGCTGGAACATCCTCTCACTGGCACCTGCTATTATGTAGCCTTCACAGGAGGCCCTTGCTGACATGTGCAATCCCATCTGCTGATCTGCCTCTGCTCTAATTCCTTTTTTGCCTGATTTCTGCTTGGAACGGAGGCATAAACCCAACTGCTGTCATTGGAGTGTTTTGCATTCCATGCCCTGGGCAAAGGTGTGGAGGACCCAGCCTAGAGGATCTCCAGTGGAATGGCAGGTGCCTAAAGCAGCTATTACAAAACTGTCAGAAGAAATGAGACATGGGAATCCCAGGCTTCTTTTGTCATAAGGGAGGCGTGAGAGTGGTATGGACTCATGCTGCTGAAGGGGACCTAGGCAGGCAAATGAGATGCACTTCAGGGCACAAAAGAGCAGAGTGAGAGCTGCTGCTGGGAAGAACAGTTTAAGGGCAAGGTGCTACTGTTGAACACTGTGAGCAGAATGGGTGGAAGGAAAATGGTGGTGATATTTCTTAATTGTCTTTGAAAAGGTTTGGTACTTTCTGCCTTTCCAGAAGCTGAGTGGGCTTGAAGAAAATAATGCAAGGGTATTTGTATCACTCTGTCTTTAGCCCCCTTCTACAGAGAGCTACAGTCAGCAGATACATCGAAGGTTTGTTACTAGCTGCTCTTCAATTGAAGTGTAACCATTCCTGGAGGTGTTGAGAGAAGTGTGAACATACACACATTCTCCCACAGGATAGCTGGTGAGTGGGAATCAGGTTAGCCAGCATTAATGGGGTGAGGCCCAGTGACAGCTGGGGAGCCTGTAGTACAAATCACCTATGACATGTGCAAGTGCCACTATCCATAATCAGCTGATACAATAGGATGGCTTCTTGCTTTTCTCTACACTTTTGTTATTGTTGCATATCATAGGGAAAGATCCCAACACCTCCTGAATTCCTGCAAGACTTTAATGGGATTGGTATTTTACACTTTGCAGTTTACCACTGTTCATGAAAGAAAATTATACCTTCCTCGTTTTCCTGTGGTCAGGTGTATCCCTTTTTAATGCACCAGATTTGTGGAGAAGGAATGGTTCCTGCCTGTGCACAAAATTATTAGCATGTCAAAGTCCTGTTAAAGGCTTATACACATGGCACCATGGTGGGGATGTGCCAAAGGATATCAGTGATCCAGTGCCCAATTACAGTAAATGATATTGCACTAAAGGAACATCTCACTGTGGCCCCACAGGTTAGTCCAAGGCAGAGTTCATTCAGAGCAGAGTTCTACTAGGGATGAAATGAAATCAATCTCTTCATTCATAAGATTTTGGATCTAGATCTGGAACTAGATCTTTGAATCATACTAATTTTTTTAGAGATGAGTCATTGACAAAACTTGATTCAAGCACTATTTAGAACAATTAATCTCAGAATCCCAGCTTTGCAATGTTCCTGTGCAATACTTCTGTGACAACTCAAATCAAAACCTAGATGCTGAGCCACATCCCTTTTCTCTCTGTGTCCCCAGACCTAGAATTCCAGGCAAGCACCCTGATACTAAATCCATCCTCTGTATTATCAGGTGCAGTCTAGGTCATGATTTTATGCTTTTACCATGTTTTCTATAGAGGTGATTTGGGGGCTGTATCAGGTAGACGCCCTGTACCTCCTTTCACTGGTACTGAAAATAAAAGGGATCAGATGGAAAGCACTGCCTAAGTGCAGGTTAGTTTTATCTCAGCCATGCTTAGTGCACAGTGGTCATGAAGAAGAGCAAACTGAAAGGAGTTATACCTCATGCTGCTGGAGCCTGCCTGACCTCTCCTTGACACTAACCTCATGCAAAATTGGCAAGGCAGTTTGTCAGCTCCTGTTTTAAATCAGGGTGAGTGGGTGATTAAAAAGGCAATAGGTCCCTAAGTATCTTTGAGGATCTGCTCCTTGTCTCCACTTCCTCACCAGAGTCCTCAGTGGTAACCCCCCAGCACAAGGATGCCCACAGCTGCCAAGGCCAGCTCCAGCCTCCTCCAGCTGAGATGGTGCAGACGTTGTGGCAAAGGAGATAAAATCCCACCAGTGGGCACATGCTATTTCCATCCCCTCTTCTCTTCCAATGATGATACCCTGACCATATAAAGCCTAGGATGATACCCTGACCATATAAAGCAGAGCGCTCATACATGTGTATCATTGTGAAACCCCCATGTCTGTGGTTTCTAATGGAAATTCCCCATTTTGAGGACAGAAATTTTTACTAAAAGTGATCAAATATTTTATGACAGCAGACTTATACAAGTGCTCTCTCATAAAGCCATAATCCAAAACCAGAAGCCTAGGACTTTTTCCCATTTTCTGTTGAAACTTATGCCTGTTTAATGTTGAACATCACCTAAACAGAATGGTGGTATTTTATACATGGGGTGCCTGGACTGCCAGGCTATAGGGGCCCTATTTGGTTATACCTACAGGGATACAGAAACAGCTGCACAAACCACTGTGAGGGAAGGCATTTTTGGCGGGAAAATTCATTCTGCAAGACTGGTGGCATCTTGTGCATTGAGAAAAGGAGAACGAACAAAAACTGAATTTTGAGGAACTAAAACTAGGATCTGCTAAGCAATTGAAAAGAATAAAAAAGAGAAGGAAGAGGAGAGAACAACCAGTGTCTGAATGTAATTTCCTTTTAATGAATTACCTCCATATAAGAAATTAAGCAACTTCTTTCAAGCTGATGAAACTTTTTGATTTTTTTTTTCAGTAAGTACAGTATCATCCAACATTTAGAAACTAAACTGGAAAATACAGGCATGTTTTTTTCCTTATTTTCATTAAAATCACCTTATCTACACAGAATACTGGCTACCTTTCAGATGTTGCATGGAAAATCAAAGGGCAAACTGAAGCATCTCCCAGAGTTCAGCCACAAAATCCCAACACAAAGATGCAATTACAGTCTTGGTTAGTCTGAATATTCCCTAATAGGGGGATTACTGTGTTGTAGCTTGTTTACATTTATGGGTTGATTACTGAGTGCTGAGTAAGCATGTTCAATTGTTAAAATAATGACTTTTTCCATGCTTGTGACGTTCATTAGGACTGTTCCTTTAAGGCCAGAATGAAAATATTATCTGCATTGTTTATTCATGTCAGTCTCACAGTTATGACAGGTTTACATTGCAGCACACTCTCATCCAAAGAAAACTGTGGGAATATTTGGTTCTGGAAGCAAATGGAAATGTTGCAGGGAGGAAGAACAACCACTGGGACATAAAGGCCACTCAAACTCCTCTTCCACCAATCTGGCTCTCCTAAAACAGCTCAGACAGGTGTCAATTACTATGATATGTTGTATCTTTAAATGTTGTTTTGCTGAGTGTAGCAATTAGAGGTGACTAACTTAGAGCTATAATAATTCCAGGAGGTTAAATTTGAAAGATAAACTCTAGAGATTTTTGTATAATGTAATAAAAACTACTTTGACCTGTTACATACTAAATGGAAGAAGGACCCCCTAACACAAGTACCATCATCTTTGGTTTGGCATAACTTACAGGATAATGACTGCTCATGTTTACTCTCTGAATACTAAGTTCAATTAAATCACACAAACAAAAGATTGGTTCACAGTGTTGCACAAGCAGAACTAAGACTGTAGCAAATATGGTCTTTGGTTTACACAAGTGTTACAGCAGTTGCTGAACTGTACATCTTTGGGCTTAGCATTTTTAGATCTCATGGTGACTAAAGGAAAGAGGATTCCACCTCTCCTTGAAAAAAGACCCTTCTTAAGGTACTTCTGGGATATATACTTATATTAACAAGTAGCTGTGTTCCTGATCAATGGATCTAGTAAAATTCAGAGCATTTCTTCTCAACGTGTCCTGAGAGTAAAGACAGACATTTCTTTTCAGATGTAAGGAAGGGTTTTGTACCTGTATTATTTGGCCTGGTTAAAGATATATCCTCCCCTCACAAACTTGCTATTTCTGAACAAGGCAGCTTGTGACTGTAAGAACACACACACACAGAGTTTTCAAAGAAAAAAAATCCCAAAGAAACATACTCTGATAAGTGGGAGAAAAGGTAAAGCCCAAACAAAGCACAAAAACACCTTTAAAAGGAAGTGGAAATAGAGAACAAATTCTTCTTTTCAAGCCTCCACCATCACTGAATAGGGAAATAGACATTGTGGCATGCAGGGTACTTTCTCTTCATACTCCTTAGTGTCATCTCTGTGCAGTGACTGCAGGACTGAAAGCAAAGTTCAGAGCCCGCACACACAGCCAGAATAAGTAAAGACACCGTAACAGCACCTGCTTTGCATGTCAGCAGCATAAATTAATGGCCAAGCTTGCAGGAACGCAGGCCTGAAGGGACAGCCTGGCCTTCAAGCTGAGCCCTCTCCAACAATGGGTCAAATAGCTGAACTCAAACTCAAAAGCATTTTTTCTTCCTCTGACTCCACTCTGACAAGGAGGAGATCCCACCTACTGCTTGCCCTGAAAGGTGGGAATTCCTCTCTTATTCCTGGCCTGGAAGAGTCACCATGCTTTTGCAAATGTGAAGGTGAGGACCTGGCTAGCCTGGCTCTGGGTGTGGCAGTCCTCAGTTCCCTCCAGTTGTGCGGTCAGAGCTTGCCTGCCCTGTGGGCATCTCCACTCTCTGCATGTCCCTTCCTCCCAGAGACCTCGTGATGCCCTGCAGCAGGAGGCAGAGCTTGTGCCATGAGGAGCATTTGCTTTCAGAAATCCTCATAAGGTAGTTGTGCTTTAAAATGGGATAGCAGTACAGAAGTGGAGTGTTTATATAAAACATTAACAGGGCAGCTGTTGCTAGTAGCAACAATATGGCAATCACCAGCTAATATGGAGATGTTTGTTTCAAATTTATCATCTTGATTTTGATGGGTGGCCAAAAATTCACAGAACATTTTATTTTGCAGTGTGTGGATGTGCATGCACTAGGACAGCACATGACAACAAATAACCTTCTCGAAGCATGAAGTCAAATGGGCTCAGGGGAGTTCAGCTGTAGTTAGAAGAGTTGTCCCTGGAAAGATTTGCTTTGCTTGACACTGCTTTTGCCTGGAGAATGGAATCTAGATGTGTGGTCATAAAACTTCCTATTCTTGCTTAATTTAGTGGTGTTGAGGACCTGTTTACTGGCAGTTGAACTTATTATTTAGGAAGCAGGTACAACACAGGAATGAGAAACTCATAAAGGCAACACAACGCCGAAGAGTTTGGGGATGTTCCCATCATACCCCTGGGGCTTGAAGGAAGCCAACTGGAGAAAAATGATGGGCAAAATCCAACAACTTCTGGTTGTTCCTCCTGGGCACCTATGGTAACAGCTGTGTTCATGGCACTTGCTATGCCCAGAGCAGCTCCCAGACTACAGGAGAGTGGTAAGGTCTTGCCATTCCTGAGCCTGCCTTTCTTTTCTTGTTTTTGTATTGATGGGACACACGTACAAGGAAACCCCAAATTATATTTGGGCCAAGTTTTCTTGGTCTTATTCCAGATTGGCTCCTAGACCAGTGGCAGTCTGCAGATCGTATTTTATGTGAAAGTGAGATGACTTATGCCTGAAAATCACATGCAAGTTAGAATTCAGTGTCAAATCCAGGTTCTCTCTTTTTTCCCCTGATTCATATTTTGGGATCTGAGATAATTTTGATGCTGAAATTCAAAGCAAAACACAAGGTGCAAAAACAAGAGAAATACAAGCCTACTTTAAAAAAAAAAATCTAAGAGAAAACATTCATATTAATCCTGAATAGCAAAATCAAGATTCACACATCTCTGTATTCAGTAAGAAGCATAATCTTTCCCTGACAGCAAATGAGCTTAGCAAAAAGTCTCATCTCAGTTTCTGATTTGTGAATGAACAACATAAAGAAGCAAATTAAGTGAAAAACCTGCTGGAGTAACAAAAGAAGTAAGCATATCACTTTTCAATATTGATTAAATACCTTCAACCAGGCATATTGAAAAGAATAGATTTCAGACTGAATTACACATGTTTGCTGCTATTTTTGTGTAAGTAAGCAAAAGTTTAGATCTGGATCTGCTCAGTCAGAAATGATGGGCAACTTCAACTCCCTGATTCCTTTGTGCTGGCCGCTTCAGGGAACCCAAGGAATGAGTGATTTCCAAGTGCCGCAGAGATACAATAGCAAGTTGAATGCAGACAAGAACCAAACAGCAGCACAGAGCCTTTGGGAAAATGGCCCATATTCACCTGCCTCCCACAACTGAAAAAGCACCCACTGGAACCAGTCACCCAAGGATGACTAAAAAGCTTTAGAGCTGCCAACTTAGTCCTGGGGGAAACACCCATGAAAGAATAAATGAACCATCTTGCAAAGCAAATGCAACCAAAATGGTGTCATGGGAAGGGCATAGAATACACCTTGTCCTGTATTTATAGTATTGTTTTTGATTTGTAACTTTTTCCTGTGCAATAGTAGCACAGTGTGTAGAAGGGTGGTGCAATTTAACCCACACTGCAATCTAACCTTGATATCTAATTCAGGATAGAAATCAGCTGAACAGAGCTGGGAAAAACTGACAATGCGTTTCACTTTCCAAAGGCAGGTTTAGCATGAGCCTGTATTCTACCTGACTAAACCTGTAGGAGTTCAGCACCAGCTGGGTTGATGGATCTTGTTCTGAATTGTTACAGGTAGGAAGGAGGGACTGGTCTGATCAAAGATCTGTCTGACCTCTTTTCTGTGATTGAACCATGCCTGTCCATCTCCCAACACACTCTGGAGAATGGTAGGAAATCAGAGCTGCCTTCAGAAGGCATCTATAAATGTGGCCTTTTTCCAAGAACCCAGTCTCCACCTTGTTCTTTGAGTTCATGGGCAGATTGTACAGAGCATTCCCTTCCAAAAAACAACCAACCCAACAGCTCTCTGAGTCTGGCACAACTGCTTTCCTTATTTTGGAAAATGTTCCTATTGCTCCCTGGGGGACTGCAGCTGTGGCAGTGAAGACAAAACTGGAATACAATCCCTTTTCCACATGGAGAGGCACTGATGAAGGCTCTTTCTGCTCTATATGGGCTAGAAAAAAATCCCTGCTCCAGGCGCATTCTGCTGTACTCTTCTCACAGCTCTGCTCCTGCTACCTCCCTGCTGGTATGATAACAGGGCAAAGGCAAGCTTCAGGATTCATTCACACACTCCTCCTTCTTAAAAGCCATGGTGTAAAACATTTGCAAAAATAGTAGAAATAAACAAAAGTAAGCTGTGGCAGGGGTTTTCCCATTTGTGGTTTGATAAGGAGAGAAGAAAACAGACACTTTCCAGTCACAGCAGATTTATTCTTTTGTTCTTTTTTTCACTGTCAACTCCTGACTTCTTTCTTGTGCCAGTTGATGTTGCTCTTTCATTGCTGTGGTCTAGAGCCCTTCACAGAGCCATGGTGTAAGAGAAGAAAAGAGGAGAAAATGCCTACCTTGACTGGAGCTCACACAAAAGGGAAAATAATCATTTGGAAAATCCATGTTGGCATCAAGTGCTATATAAGCCCTCTCACCAAACACTGGTTGACCAGAGGGCTTGGGAGTAGACCACAAAAGCAGCCATGATCTGGGAGGAGAAAGGGGTTGTCTGGGACCAGGGGGAGGCAGAGGCATCAAACTGATATCCTGGCTTCTATCAGGAAAATGTTTCATGTCTTGAGGGGCAAATCCAGTCCTTAAGAGGGTTGGATCCATGCAGGCTTGGCTGCTCTGCAGGACCTCCCTGCTCCTGCTTTCTCTCCAGTGAATGTAAGACACTTCAGAACTGAGGCAAGCAGCCTAGTTTCTACATGGGCTAGTCCAACAAAACCCTTGCAAGTCCACCCCTTCTCCCACACCCTGATCTTTGTGTAGACATTTAGTTTGTCTTTGAAGGACAGTGCATTCACTTAGTCAGGGATGGACTGGGAGAGACACATCACTTGCAAACAGCTGCAGGTGTGCCCAAGCCACCTGCCATCTGTTCTCCTTGCCCCGGGGCAGTGGCTGTGGTACAACAAACACATTGCTCTAGTGAATTGTGGTGTAAGATCTGTACCGAACTGAGGGAGGAGCAGACCATAGCAAACATCGTTCTGCAAAGCAGAACTAGGGGGTAGAGATGGAATCAGCTTTCTCAGGGAGAGAAAGTGTTCATATAAGGGAACTTAATTTGTAAACATCTCATATGACAGGCCTTTTCTGTTAATATTCAGGGTGGAGACTGGCTTTGGGCCCTACATCTGTGCTACCTTTTCCATGCTGTGAAGCTGCTCTGGCTGTTAGGTGTGGGAGTAGCTCTTCTGCCCCTGGAAGCCTGCACACAGCTTTGTGGTGTTTGGCAGGAAACAGTATGTGCTTGCTTACTGCTTTTCACAAAAACAGCCAAGATTCCCTCAGTGTTGCCATACAATTACTTTGCCAAACAATAGCATTTTAGGATTCCTGCTTATCTGTAATAAAATAATCTGCTTTAAAGTAATTTTGGCACAATTGAAGTGTTTGTGTTACACACTGTAAAAGAGCTATTAGATAAAGAATGATATCAGGAGGGTAAAAAGAAATCAAATTGTTTTTCATATGGGCAGGCAGGCCTATATATACACACACCTTCCACGCACAATGGCCATTATATCCCCACAACCGTTAACAGATGAGAACTAATTGGCTAGAGATACAGCACCGTGGGCCAGTGGACAGTCTGGTGATATGCTATCAATGCAACACCCATTACTGTATCTTTTCCTGGGAAACTCAAAGCATAGTGTCTCATGTACAGCTGGTGCTAGAACTGTAATCTAAGCTTCTGGCCTGGCTAATCATCACCCATTAAACACACATTTTCTTCACAAGTCACACATTTTCCAGATCAAACCCCGTGTCTTAATCATGAAAGAGACTGAGCTCAGAAATACATCTGTGTACAGTGCTGGAAGTGAAGGTAAAGCAGAATTGAACTGCAGAGGTCCCCTAAGCCTCTGAGATACTTAACAGACAGGTATGTTTGGATATACATTTAACAGATATAGTGAAAAATAGATGCTTCTTGTTGAGTAATCCTACTGACACTATCAGCAGTTGTGCTGCAGTTGCCAAGGAGCCTCAAAAGAAATTCTCAGGAGAAAGTGATGTAGGATTCAGTATTTCTACAAGCATGACCAGCAGCCCATGGAATTTAGTTGGGAAATTATAAATGTCATGGGACTGATAATTACAAAAAATCAGTTTCAGCAATGAGTAAAAGATCAGCGGTAGATGCACAGGGCTACAGACTAATTGATCAAGATCAATTAGCAAGTTTCATCCCTAAACAAGTCTACAGACCAGTGTCACTACAGGAGCATGGGAATGACAGGCCTCAGGAGGACTTAAAATGTCATCAGGTCATCTACAGCAACCCTCCCCACAAAAGCAGAGCAGGTCTCCGTTTGCTCTTCTGGACATATCTCTATCAAACTAAAAGTGAATTTTGCGCTTTGGATTTCTGCCAGTCAAACAGAGATCACCTTCTGTTTCACATGGAACAGGGTCAGTACTACACTGGCCGGGTCTGATGCGGTTACACAAAGAACGGCTTTGAGGGTGAATTCAGCAGCAGATGTAGCCATTACATGCATCTGCAAAATGCTGCAGTAAGGCAGCCCCATCCTCTGCACATGTGAAATGGAGCATCCACAAGGGAAGCAAAGACCACAGTTTCACAAGTGTGCTTTCCACCTAAATCCACTACGGAAAAATTCCCAACCCTGACTCTCAACCTTAACTCCTCTTTTTCACAAGATCAGCAGACTGGCACCCAGAACAGGGTTGTAATTTGCCTCATCCAATAAATCAATCAAAATAATATCATGTATTTAATATCAAACCTCAATGAATTTTCATAATGGCCTGGTAGAGTGAGCCCTGTATTCCTGATATGACCAAATTGGGGGCAGTCAGCAACAGAATGTTACAGGTCAAACAGAGGTAGATTTTTCAATTTTTCCTAGATTTTTTTATCACTTCAGTTGAATCGAATTTTAATATGAGGACACAAAGTTCTTATTAAGATCTATTTTAAGCAAGACTTTTTAATTACATCTTGTTATGCATTACTAAATTATTACATAACACCACTTTGTCTATAGAAGTCCATATATCTAGTCTGGTATCTATATCTAGTCCTGCCTAGATTCTCAAGAGCTACCTAGCACTGACAAAATGTATATCTACATCTGCTTGTAGACAATAACCTGTTGCAATTAGCTTTTAAAAAAATATACAGAAACATTTCTCTGAATCTTGTCTGTTTCACCTCCCTGTTGTTTTCGCTGTTCTTAGTGTAACTTTATCTGGTCGTGTGTCTTTAAACTGCCAAATCTAATGTCTCTGAGCAGTCAAAGGACAGACTGTACCCACTGCCCTTTAATGGTAAAGAGAAGCTGCCCACATTGCAGCCCCCACTGAACATCTCACCTCAGGCTGGTGATGATAGCTGGAACCTTTACCTGGCAAGCATCTCATCTTTTCCATCCATAACAGCTGGGTTTTTCTGTTTTGTTTTGTTTTTTTTTAAGGGGGGAGGGAAACAAAAAAAGTAGCTCCTCTAAAAGGAAAGAGGAAGCCAGAAATTTGGTAGTGTCTCGGTCCTGCCCCATGATGCTTCTTCCTGCCTGTGAATTTCCACCTGCCCCTTCTGCATATATAAGGCAGCACACGTGGTATACACTGTCTAGTCGCCTGCCTCCGTCCAAAGGATTAGTAGCAGTGGGGAGTGATGCTGTTTCTCCTTTCGTCTGCAGTTCACGGGAGGTGAAGGAGCTCTGGCTGTACTCACTCCTTGGGTAAGTACTGCCTTTGATAAAATCTGTGGCATCGTGGTTGAAATCGGTGGAGAGCTTCAGATGCAGCTGCACAGAGATGTACAAAAATATAGATGGGGGAGAGGTGCACCCACTGCAAAGTGTAGCTTGTGGGCAGAGCTGACTGAGTTGCTCAGCCTCGGGTGTGCAGATTAATGATCATACATAGCTGTCACCACTTGCTCACTTTTTGCATGGATTAAAAATGGAAAGCTGCTTTTATTTTGTTTTAATGAGGAGGCAGATATGGCAGCAGGGCTGAATGCCCTTCCAGAGAAAGGCTTTATGGCTTACTTGTGTGGGACATCTTGCTGGTTCAGGATCATACACACTAGATTGGCTTGCAGAGGAGAAAGCCAAGAAGGGTGCAGTTTTATAAGACTCTTTGTCCATTCCCTGATCAACAAACAGGCAAACAAAAGGACTGAAGGAAACCAGACTGTCCAGAGCTCCTCCGATCAAACTCCTAATGAAAGTGTTAAGCAGCTGTAATACTGTGAGTATCTTAATTATTTCAGCTCTGTCAACATAATGATTTTGAAAAGCTCTGATTTCTAAACCATAGCATTCAATTACTCACACAGTGTCTTTGTTTTCTTGCCTAGTCAAAGACACTAAATGGTGGAAACATGGAGAGTCTGATTGAGTGCCAGACAGAGGTAAACAGCCCTTACATTTTCCTGGGTCCTTCTTGGGTACTGGTGTGAGATACCTTAGCAAAGTGGGAGTGGCTCCTTCAGTAGCTGCCAGCTGCCTACCCTCACCCAGGAATGGGCAGAGATCTTCAAAGGCAGCTTGTGCCGCACTGAGCAGAGGGAGCTGGGTATTGCTGTGGGCAGTCTGTGCACTCCCCTGGCTCACAAGGAGCTTTGCTCAGGAGTCTTACAGGCTTCAAAGCCATCGAGGCTCCCCAGAGGAATTTGGGAGGAAATTTCCAGTGCCAGGGGAGGACACAAAAAAGGAGGCTGTGTCCTGCTGTGGCTTCTCTGGATCGAAAGCACAGAGTTGTGACTTCCTAGGCATGACTGGGGTGTCTGACTGCAGGGTTTACCACGGACCCCTCTACTGGGCAGCAAGGCAGTGTCAGTCCTGGGCCAAGGCACCCCTTCAGCAGGTGTTGGGCTTGTCTGGTTATTCCCCAAAGCCTCCCCAGATTTCTGAGGAGGTGCAGCAGCTTGCTGGTAGCCCTCATTACCATGGCAGCTCTGTAACCCTAACATGTTTTTTGCAGGATAATACCAAGAAATGTCCCCTGTCAGTCCCAGCAGATACTGAAGACGGACTCTGCCTCTCAAATGGTGAGTTTCAAAAACAAACTGAGGAACTGCCTTCTTATATAATGCTTGCAAGCTGGCACTTGTGCAAAACCACGCGAAACCGCCTGCTTCCCCTCCCTGAGAGCAAGCCACAGTCCCCATCCAGGAGAGGGCTTAAGCCCTGCGTTGCCACTCACAAATTACTTCTTTCCTTTATGCTCAGTGGCAGAGGTAGCAGTTCTGAGGACAGAGGTCTTGTATTCCCATTCCCTGGTCATCAAAGCCATGTTTCTTTGTGTTCCCTGGTAGCAATGGAAAGTAAATGTGTTTCTTTCTCACTCAAGCATCCCCACTGAGGTGTGGCACCGCAAGCAAGTACTGAGTACTGCTGCCGGCTGTTGCACACCAGAGCAAATAAACCCTCTTGGCAGCAGCACCCAGCACTTGTTTTTTCTAACCATGCAAAACCTCAGCACCTGTAAACAACCCAGAGCAGACCTCTAACAGGGCAGTGTCAGATTTGGAGGAGACCCTCATATCAGACTGGTTTTCAGGAGTATCAGAAGCCAATATTTTATATTACACTATAATGTTCGGTGCCTTTTTCAAATTTTTTAACCCCCACCTACTAAGAGCTTTGTGCTAAGTCACAAAGAGAGATCCTGAGAGCTTCTCCTCTGTGTAAAACAACTTCATTTTGGAGTAGGAGGCATGACATTTATTGAAAGTTTGCTGAAGGCAAATCCTTTAGAAAGTTTTCTTGCAAAATATTCCTTCTCTCTGTGTTTCTGAAAGGGAAAAAAAAGGCATACCCCACCCCAATAAAACTATCATCTTCAAATTCCTTGCCCTCCTCTTTACGAAGCAGATGCAAAACCCATGCTAAGAGATTTCTAACCCTGAAACCCTACTCTGATGCTCCCATCCTCTTGGAGTAAATATCACTTTCCACTGGCTGGCTGGCAGGGGACAAGCACTAGCTCCAGGAGCATTGTCATTAGAGCTGGCTCCAGAGCTGGCAGAGCTGGAGCCATAGGTTTTCATTTCAGGCTGTGAAAGAGGCCAAGAAGTAGGAGCCCCTACTTCTACTCTTGCCCTAAGGCTGGGGCACAGTCTGACTATGTAGTGAAAATTGTTGTCATTGCCAGATGCCCAAGAGGTATATCTGCCTCAGGATTATCACAGAAACTACTGCAATATCAAAAATCTCCATAAATGTTGGTTTTTTTGTGCCTTGTACGTTCCCACTCTCTAAGAAGAAACAGTGACTAGAATGTAAAAAACACCCAACCCAAAACAGGAAAGGTGGCGGCATTAGGGGGATGACCACAGTTTTACAGTTTAGGCAGTTGTTTCCCTAGTAACCATTTAGTTGTGTCTCAGTTTCTCCCCATTTGGTTTGAGTTGTTTCAACATACATCTCTGCACTGCACACAGATGAAGGACCACATTGTGCTCTGTTGCTTTTTTATTTTAAATTGATCTTTTGTTTTCCTTTTACTTGCAGTAGATGGAACAAAGAAAAGAAAGAAGGTGGTATCGCAGTCATTTGCTCTGAGACGAAGCCTTACCAAAAGAAATTCCTCAGGACAGCTAGACCTGGGTGCCAAAATCACTCTGTTTGGCCAGCCTCTAGCACTTATCTGTGGGGAAGATGACACACTGCCCCAGCCAGTCCAGGTAAGGAGGTACCATTATAGAGGAACAGTTTACAAGGGCCTGGAGTGTCAGGACAAGGGGGAAATGGCTTCAAGCTGACAAAGAGCAGGGTTACATTGGTCATTGGGAAGAAATTCTTGGCTGTGAGAGTAGTGAAGTCACCCAGAGCAGCTGTGGCTGCCCCATCCCTAGAAGTGTTCCAGGTCAGGTTGGATGGGACTTGGAGCAACCTGATCTAGTGGAAGGTGCCCCTGCCCATGGCAGAATGGGGATGAACTTTAAGGTCCCTTTCAGCCCAAACCATTGTGATACCTCTGAATTCACTGTGAGGCAGGATAACCAATACTCCTGCTGCCCCACCCAGGAGATGAGTGATTTTGGTGTTTCCCCTACACATGCACCACTGATAAACTCAGGGCCCATCCCAGATGTAGAAAGAGCCAGGTCTGCAGGTTTTGTCCAGCCCACCCTGCTTTCACTGGAAGTAACTTGGAGTACAGAGAACTCAGGATCAGGAATCATAGATCTGCTTCTTAATATAAACATCTGTGATTTTAAAGAAGTTATTTAAACAAATCTTTCAGCAGCATAAACTTCCAAGGATTTCTGTATTTCCACGAAAAACAAGTGTTCAGCTATGGACTGCCACAAACAAATACCTAAACAATATATTCTGGATAGCAATGGTCTTGTAATAGTTCTCCCACTGAACTGGCTTTACCAGGAGACATGCATTTGTCTCTTCTAAGTAGTATTTGCCTGGCTTTTCAGAGTGGGAATGTGAACTAAGATTTAAGCCTTCCCTTGTTTCTTTCTGGAAGTAAGCAAGGATGACTCCACTGAAGTTAGTGGAATTCATCAGTTCAAAAAGAAGGTGGATTAGGGGAAAATCAAGACTATTTTCTGTGTAATGTACTTGGAGCAAGAACTAGATACTGAACTGATCAGAGTACAGTGTACCTCCAGACAATTTTTCTTCTATTTCTAAAGAAGTGCTCACCTGCTAACTTCCTTCATCCAAGTAACCATTCTTCCATTCCTGTCTGATTTTTTTCCCTGCAGGATCTCCTAGCCATATTGTATATGAAAGGACCTTCTACTGAAGGGATATTCAGAAAAGCTGCCAATGAGAAAGCACGAAAGGAGTTGAAGGAGGACCTAAACAAAGGCGGGAATGTTGATCTGAAAAGCAAACCTGTTCACCTGCTGGCAGTGGTTTTGAAGGTGAGTAATTCTGAGCTACACTGGCGGGAGGACATTGCTAATATGCACAGGCCCAATCCAGTGCTCCAAGCTGACCTAGGTGGGACTCTTGGCTAGAGCCAGAACAAAGCCAGGCTTAATGCTTCAGGCTTAGAAAAGTTTGGCCTTTTCCACCTGATTTGCAGTCCTACTTGTTGGGCTGCTGATTTCCTGCATGCCCACAGGAAACCCACTTTGTCCTCTTGCTCAGCAACCTCCCGGGGAGCAATAGGGAGATTTATGCATGAAGGAAAAGCAACTGAAAGCTGGGTCCTGTTACTACTCAAGTGCAAGTGCACTCGTGCATTGCACTGCTCTGTCAGTGCTGATGGTCAGGTAGCTCAAGTCAACCTGCCTTGTAGAGAGCCCATGTGGCAGTAATGGGTCTCTGTGCTCAGGGGTGGTGTCAAAGCTTCATCTAAATCTCTTGGCCTTGCAGGACTTCCTCCGAAATATTCCCTCCAAACTCCTGTCAGTTGACCTCTATGAGAAATGGATGCAAGCTCTAGAGAAGCCAAACAAACAAGAAAAAATTGAAGAATTGAAAAGGTAAGTTTTTCAACCAGGAAATTTTGCAACCGGCCCCAGTTAAATGCAGTGGCTGGTAGAGGCCAAAAATGTCTTTTGAAATCAAGAGTCTCACTTAAAAGCCTGTCATTTATATCAGCTTGCTACTGCGCCATGGAGTTTGGTTTAGAGGGCTCCAGCAGCAGCACTTCCTGAAGTTATTTGAGATTGCTCTATGAAACCACCAAGGCAGGAAGAGGGCAGAGGCTGCAGTGCCTCAGCTAATGCTGTCACGGTGCTGTGGGACAGGCACTGACATGGAGGCTTCACATTTGCTAGAGGTGGAGTTAGGCACATGGAGACCACCACTGTGTTTTGCTCTTTAGGAACAGTAGGTGCAGAGGCTGACTGCGGGTACTTTGAAAGCCTCACAGCACAACCACAGGCAATGGGAAGCCTCCAGTGACATCTTCTGACATCAGCCAAGCTACCCAGGGACATGAGCTTCTGCAATGCTGCCTTTCAGTCCAGACCTTGTAATTCAAAGTCTCATAATTAACCACACCCTCAGCTGCAGATGGGGATTTCTGAAAGATAAAGTGAGCACACACATGCCCCTTTCTGGAGGAAGTGTTGTCGCTCTAAGTTTAATTGAGACTTGATCAAATCATGAAGCAGAGGCCACTGCACCATGATTAACATCACATGTTGTTTGTGTTCCTGCAGGGTGGCTGACAAGCTGCCGAGACCAAACCTCGTCTTGCTCAAGCACTTGCTCTCTCTGCTCCACCGCATCAGCCAGAATGCCGAGACCAACAGGATGGACTCCAGCAACCTGGCCATCTGCATTGGCCCCAATGTGCTGAGCCCAGGGACGGACAGCGCGCTCCCGCTGGAAGTGCAGAAGGAGATGAATGACAAGGTGCGTTGAACTCACCCAGCAGCTGCTCCCTCTGGGGCGGTTTAGAGCCATCCAGAGGGATCCCACTGCCATTGCAAAAACCAAACAGAACAGCACCCTGGACATTGGGGGTACCCCTCAGCTCAGGTGTCCTTCAGCCTGTGATGGGATGGGTCAGGCTGCCCCGGTCTCACCTCCTCTGAGCAAAAGCAGCAGCTGCCCTGCAGCCCTCTAAGCCACAGCACAGCTCCTGCAGGCTTTGCCTGTGGAGGGCAAAGGGCACCCATGGGCATTTTCACCCCTGGGCCCTCGGGCAGCGAGGCCAAAGCTGTGGCTGATGGTGTTTTGTCTGTATTGGGGCAGATCCATTCGTCTCCAGCACCAGGCCTTATCCCCCACAGTGGACTCACCCTCAGACTTTAAGCCAGGATTTTGGCAGAAAACACCCTGCTCTATGCCACCCTTCCTACAAAGAAGCAGGCAGGGTCAGGAAAGAGTCTTCAATATATTTTCATCCCTCTTGACTGAAATGGGCTCTTCTCTGTGTGCAGGTGACATTGTTGGTGGAGTTCCTCATAAACAACTGCTTGGAAATATTTGAGGAGCACATTGCCTTCCCTGCCTGTGCTTTGGCTGAGGAGTCACCAGAGCACACAGACAGCTCCACAGGTATGAGAAGGGACTGGGGTGTCACTGACTGGGGCTGCTGGGCCAAATTGTTGAATTTCATACATGAATAGATCTGTGGAAACACGGAGGGGTCAAAACTGTTGAAGTGCTTTTCTGAACTCTCTCTGTGTAATTCTCTTTCATCCTCAGCTGGTCAATGAAAACTAATGTCTGCTTTCTCCCCACAGAACAACTCTGTGCAGCTCATCTGAATGACTCTGCCTATGACAGCCCAGATCCCGAAGTGGAAGGCTGCCTCTGTACCTCTGAGATGGAGCAGGCCACAGGGAGGAATGCTACCATGAGCAGAAGACACCCAACACACGTCTCCGACCCTTCACTGACTAATTTCAGAAATGACATCAGCTCAATGGACAGGAGGTACTCGGAGTCAGACCTGTCCTTCCAGAACCACCTCGATGACACAATAAGGAAACAGAAGCTGAACAAAAGTGAGGACAATTTTCCAGTTCAGCAGAAACAGCTGTGGTCGGAGGCACTGGAGAAACGTCTTGCAGCCTTACCTTCACAATTATCAACTGACTCTCTACCCAAAACATCCTCCAGCTGCTCGCTGGAGAGCTCTGATGGCTCTGTTTTCACCAGCTCCCCAGTAGTTTCACCCTCTAGTCCCAAAAAAACATTTTTAAATAGGCCTCAGTCCTTTTCCACCAAGGCCACTGAAGACTGCAGTACACCTAGCAGAGAGATCAAGAAACATTCTATGTCATTCTCTTTTGCAAACCACAGGAAAACACTAATAAAAACCCAGACCTGGGGGTCTGGAAAAAACATGTT
Source organism: Erpornis zantholeuca (assembly GCA_013400515.1). NCBI lineage: Eukaryota > Metazoa > Chordata > Aves > Passeriformes > Timaliidae > Erpornis > Erpornis zantholeuca. The sequence continues at coordinate 80,640 of VZTN01029351.1, read as the reverse complement.
TTTTCAGAGGGACAGCTTCACAAAGAAAGATCAGTTCTCCTGCAGAATTGTCCAAGAGGACAGTCGTAATGATAACAAGCCATTGTCTGTGGAGTATCAGCAAAGGCCCCGTTTCAGGTCAGTTGATGAAGTGTTCAGAGACGTGGACCAGAAAAACCCTGGAAGACCACCCTCTTATGAAGAGGCTGTTAAAAACTGCCTGGCCACTAAAGTTCCCTCCTACAATCTCACAGTTCAAACTCTGAGATTAGCGGTGTCAAACCAGGATGCTTTGCTGCCTCATCCATGCAGCCACAGTGCAAAGGACACAGCATATATGGATCTAGGGGATCTACGCAGTGCCAGAGTTTCTGCAACAAAGGATTCTGACATGGAAGCTGAAACCTTCAGCATCACTGTAGGAGTAAACTCCCGTGTGAGTTTACCCGTGACCCCAGGAGTCTACCGGATGAGAGCCATGTCTGAGTCCTGTCAAAAGAGCAAACTCGAGTATGTGGCTCAGAGGTGCAGCCAGCCAGTTTTAGAGGTAGAGCAGATCCAGTATGCTAAGGAGTCCTATGTTTAAAAAGCCTATCCTTCCTCTTTGCACTGTACAAAGTAAATATTGTAAAAATAGACAACATGCTAATCATTAGTAGGATTTTACTTTCAAGAGACAAGGAATAAGCTAGCTCTGCATGAACTTTTTTTTCTGGAGTGTCTGTCAGCTTGACATGTCACATCTGTTCACCACAAGAGTTGTTGCTGGTGAAGACCTGTGTATCATTTTGTAAAAATGTAAGTTAGTATGCTGTACATAACCTGTTGTGTGGGAAGAGTAGTTAGCAGATCATAAACAGTGTTGTATTTGTATTCCTGAAATGACAATTAAAATGTTGGCAGGTCCAAAACCTGTCTCACCTTCTTTTTGTTTTCTGTATGGTCACTAACTCTGTACCATTTGTCATGTGTGTGTGTGCCAGGCTGATGCAGTGCTTTGCTTATTCTCTGCATTAAAAAGTGGGCTGGCAGTTACCCTAATAAGGGAAGAGCTGTTCTATTATCTAGGCCACTTCAGCACTCTTCCATAAACCCCCTGTACCTGCTGCCATTCCATCTTCCTGTTTGCTGGTGATAAGAATTATCTGACCACTAATTAGCATTAGTGTTGTACACTGAGCCTGGGGTTAGAGCCCTATGAGGTCATTACAGGAATGTATCAATGTGTCCTGAAGTCCTTTTAGACTAAGTAAACTGGACAGGTGAAGAAAGAAAGAACTAAAGAAAGAGAGAAAATAAAGAATATCTTCAGGTTTGCTTTTTTGAGGATAATAAAAATTACTTGAAGTGCAATGTGTTTTTATGGCTCAGCATAGCCTTATGCAGGGAGCAGGGCTGCATAGCAGGGAGCAGGAGCAGAGAGACTTTTTTCTCCTGTGTAACTTCACTACAATAAAACATTTCTCTGCCTAAATGCTTAATTGTCCGTTGTCAGTTTTTAAAACATCCAGGCCCTACACATACTGTACCTACTTTTATACTATTCTGCAGGTTCTGCAGGTCTGCTTGAATGACATGGCATAGCTGAGTAGCAGTAAAAAATGAATGACCAGCAGTATCACTGCTGTTGTTGTAAGAGGCTGCAGGCTACAAATCCCTTTCTGTCAGGAAAACAACTTCTGCTGTTACAACCATGTAAAACAGCAGTTAAGCTGCAAAGAGGTGATGCTGCTCCAAATGTGAAACACATTAAAAATGCACATCATCTTCTCAGGAATGATGTTTTCCAGGTATGGCTGTTCCCAGGACACAGAGAAAAGTGAACGAGGGTGCCTGAGAAGAAATGATATGAGAAGGAGCATATTGGTAGTCTGCAACTAGAGAAAATGTCACTTCTCTTGGCTTCCCAAACAGGCACTCTGCTTCCAAGCAAGCTGAATGAGAGGGCTCTGATGCAAAAGGTGTTTACCTTTTTATAGAATCTGCACCTCCTGGGTGACAGAATCAGTGAGGCTTGAGGTCCTTCTGTCCAACCCCACTGCCCAAGCAAGGTCAGATAAAAAAGGTTGTCCAGAATCATGTCCAGACAGTTTTTGAAAATATCCACAGACGGAGGCTCTGCAACATCTCTGGGCAATATATTCCTGTGTTTGACCAGCCTCACACTGAAAAAGTGTCTACTGGCATTCAGATGGAATTGATTGTATTTTAATTTTTGCCTATTGCCTCTTATTCTGTGTTAGGTGGCATTATATTTTTCTTGTGTAAAGAAAGGCATCTTACCCTTGTGGCAGAACGAGTATGAAGAGATAATCCATGGCAGTGAAAAAGCTCAGAAGCCATAAAACAGAAAACAAGAACCTTGAAATGTAATCAAAAAATAATACAGCTCCTTCTTTGTTAAGTGACTCTTTTTTGACTTAGAGAAGATTAAGTCTGCCAAGAAGATTCCTGCCCTGATACCACACCAGAAAACCTGGGGAAAATAAGCACGGTCACTTCAACAGAGACGAGGAAAGTCTCTCTTCAGGTCTAAGGTGTCCTAAGGCATATATGACAATCCCACTCAGAGAATTTATCTGGGCTTAAATATTCAATATAGATGAGTCTAAATCTTCCAGCTCCCGAATAAGAAAGACCATTTGGAAATGACCATTTTTAAAAGGAAGAGAGAGAAGCTCTACACACTGTTAACAAAAAAAGGGTAAGGTGAAGGTGTTGTATAAAAGAGTAGCCTAGTCCCCCTCACCTTGCTCTTACATTTCTTCAAGTCCAGGAAACACTACAATTAAAGAAAACCCAAATGCAAAGAGACCCCAAAATATATTTACCTCCTCACTGACAGACAGCTTCTGACTTCCTTCATCCCTTCAGACTTGATTGTTTAGTCAGCATTATTTTCATGTCTGTCTCTTCACAGAAGTGATTTTTTTTCTATACAGGCAGATAAGAGACCTCAAAAGACTAGAATGACACAGGAAGTAGAAAACTTTGCTTTAGCATTTACACATCTGCCTTTGGCTCAGAAAATAATTTCTTCATACTATCAGTCCACCCTGCTACATTCTAAGATCCAGACCAGCTACTCTGGACTCCAAGAATAAGGCCCTTTAACTCCTATATCCAACAAGTGGATTATCTGTTTTACAAGTGCCTTGCCAAAGCTGCCTTTGACTTCTCAGCCAGAAAGATCAAAAACCCATTTACAACTGGGTCAGCTGGAGATGGATTTTGCCACAAGAGGTGAATGATGACAGTCAGCCTTCCACTTTCCACAAATTTCTCCTTGCCTCACACACAAAATTTTCTAATTAAATTTCATTAAGACATTCCAAACATACTGGCCAGGTAGGACTGGAAGAGGGAAGAAAGCAATATCGGAGCAGAAAATCCAAGCCATTGCCTTGTAAGGCAATGCTGGAATTAAGGCTGGTGATGCAGCTTGAATTCAGATCCTTATGTTTGCATACTGCTGTTTTCAAACAGATGGTTCACTCTATTCTTCCCCATGGGATGCACCCGCACTGGTAAGGAACCAATGTTGTGCAGCAAAGGGGAAAATTTTAATTCTGGCATTCCTCAGTATAGTTTGCCTAGCAGGCATCCAGGTTTTGGACATATATCTATGTCTCATTTGCTGGGATTTGAATAAAGAAACAGAGGAACAAAGGAGTTCCTCATGGAGTAACTCCTTCCTTAACCATGTTGTGGACCAAGAAGATGCAACCTTGTTCTCTGCCACTTGAATTAGGATGGCAACTTACAGCAAAAGGATATTGTCATCAACTCTGTGGCCAAACATTAGTGAAGATTGAGAGAAACATCATGCCTGCAGGTTTCACACACAGTCAGACTGCAGGCATTCAAACACTCAGGTGCAGACTGCAGATGTAGGTACATATTTATTTATCTGTATGCAAGCATTTATGTAAGCCTGTGCGTCATCCTCTGCACACTATGCAGAAAATGAGGCATAGGCTCTCTAGGTCTCATTTCTCTGGACCGCTGGGACTGAGCAGAGTGCAGGTGGAACACAGCTGTCTGAAAGAAGGTGTCCTTTCAAGCTATCTTATCAAGATACCTTAGGGCTGTAGGAGTTTTTTAAGGCATCAAAAGTAGATAAAATTCCAGACATTTAGGTTGTAAAATCCTTCCCCAAAATCTTCTCTGACTGTGATGTAAGCTTAGACTTCCACCTTACATATACATGCTACATTTAGATACCTTGAATGTAGGTCTCTATAATCTAGGGCTGACATTTTTACTGCCACCAGAGAAACAGTAGCACTTGGGATTTTTGGCACCATCTATGCCTTCAAAAGAACCATTCCTGAGCAGGCATAGGCCCTTCTTCTTGCCCTCCCCTCCAGAGTCTGGGGCTTTCTCCTCCATCCCACCACAGAAAACCCCAACTCAGACCTTTATCTCCTCCACCTCTGACTCCTTATCTCTGCTTCATTTTTATTCCCTCTCCATTTCCAGCCTCCATTCCTGACCTCACCCAGCTATTTCTCTTTTAATTGAACAAGTCTCAACTTTTGACTTGCTCTCAAAGTCCCAATTTAATTTCCTCTCCATCCCTAGACCCACTTCTCTCAGTCAGCCAGTTTCACTTTTCTCCTTTCAATCCTTCCACATTTTCCCCTCTTACCTGCACTGGTTGTTATTGCAATAAACCCCATCAAAACTCATCTAGTCTCAGTCTCACCCACATGCTCCACCTTGTTTTAGTCTCTGCAAATACAGAAAACCAGAATAAGAGAAAAAAATGCTCTGTAAGCTACAAGAAAAAAACCCAGAATTCCTAAAGTCCAGTGATGACCTCAATTCCCCATTGTAACCATGGAAAACCTCAGGATGAACCTTCCATGTACATAGGTCCTTGATTATTTTGGGATTTCAGCAAGCATTCTGCACATCTCGTGTGGAAATACAGGCTGTCAGCTATGATGGAAGGAGATTGGAGCTGGGTTAAGATGAAATAAGGAGTCAAAATAAGCCATTTCCCTGTGCCTCGTGGAGGCAATTCACAAACTATGGTGTAAGGGATATTTTCGGTAATTTGCTCATGTTCTCGGAGAAAAGGCATTGTCAGTAAATTTTTTTCTGCCTCTGCAAGCAAGGTCTTGGAGGAGAAACCTTCTCAGCTGTCTGACCTCTTCTCAAAGCTATTATCTGAAGGGCACTTATTTTTGGGAACTGTGAAAACTAAAGAGATAATGAATCCTTCACACCTGAGGAAGAACAACTTCTGGCCACTTAGCAATGATGCACAAGAGAATTGTTACTGCCATGGTCACTTCTTGTGATAGCTGCCTCAACATAACCCAAGAAAGCCCTTTACTGGACACAGTCACAGAACAGAACTGCTGTTCTACATAAGATCTTTCTTTTGTGTCTTCCTCCCATGACTGCTACCTGTGTACCCCAGGCACAAGATGCAACACTGACGCAATGTTTGCTGGTACGAACCCATGGCAAAAGTATTAGTGGATGGAACTACACCAGCCTTGTTGCCCACACTTTGTATTTCACATTTACCTCTTTACAGCTGGCTTTTCCTCTTGTGTGAGTGAATTTGGCTCTTCAGAGTTCTTTAAACTGTATCTAGTTTGATGTAATAGAATTTGAAGTCTTCTCTGGACATCGTGTAACTGGTGGACAAGACTGCATACCCTGAATTGATGGGTAGTATGAGGGAAGGTAGAGCATCCTGTTGGTCACCCAGAACTCTGTTGCTTTTGAGATTGAACCACTCTGTAGGATGTGACTGTGCTCCACACTTCTGACACTTAAAATAAAGCCAAGAACTTTGGAGGATTTTTTGTAATGAGATTATGTTTCTTCAGCCTTTTGCTTAAAACTAGTTCTCTAATTTCTTGTAACACTAAAGCCAAAATGGATAGTTTGGGGATTCTGCTGGGGATATGTATACTTTAATGTTAAAAAGCTAAAATCGATGTTAAAAATTAATAATAAAATTACTGCTTCATAGCTCAGTTACGTATTTTAGGGAGTTCCACACAGATGGTTTTTACATAATGTTCCCTCTCGTAATATGGCTATTGAATGTCTCCAATTACAGCATGAAGAAGTATCACAGCTGATAAAAATCCCATCTGTGTTGGTTTTTATCTGGGAATAGGAGTTCTTATTTCTGTACTGCCTGTTCTGGTTTTGGTGCTGATACATCACAGGAGACCAGGCGGTTTGCTCCAGCACCACACCAGGTTATTCCCAGGCTGACTCATTCCTTGTTCATAAAGTGCAAGTGACAATTTCAGCTTCCCATCGTACCCAGGCAGGTCACTTAACCTGAGAAGAGAATATTACTTTTAGCACAGTGAGGCCACTTGGCTATCACAGGGGTGAACTCTGAACAAATGAGAACATGATGCTGCCCTGGTAGCATGAGTCAAACCACAGTTAAATGTGGCTATCTTGTGTTTCCAGGAGGACAATTTCTTACTACAGGAAAAGGAAACCCAC
>VZTN01029351.1:1626-58657 GCA_013400515.1 Erpornis zantholeuca | reverse complement strand
TTCCCCACGCCCTGGCTGCCGTGCAGTCTCTCCGCTTGTCCGGCCGCAGCGCCGCGCACCGGAGCCCCGGGATGGGCGCCCACCCGGCCCCTCTGCCCTGGCCACAGAAAGGCCGCAGGACCGGGAGTTTGGGGGAGGAGGGGACATCTCCTCACCTCTCCTTCGTGCCTCTCTCCAGCCCCACGGCCCTCACGGGGCTTTCAGGGCAGACCGTGGGGCAGCGGGCAGTGCCGTGCCCCGCGTCCGGCGGCGGCACCTCCGTGACGAGAGACTCGGATCGTGGTCCGGGAGGTTTGTTCCCGCGTGGAAAAACTTCCCAAAGGTGCGCCCGCCGCTCGCACATGGGTCTCGACGCCTGCATCAAAACCCCCGCCGACAGAAGAAGCCGCAGCACGGTTTTCAGAGTTTTTCATCTCTCTTCAGCAGGCTGACAGCTTGCCGAGGTCAAGCCTTGAGCTGTCATTGACTCCTAGGGGACACACGACTTGTTTTTCCTGTGGGAAAAGGGATTTACTACATTATAGGATTTGTTTTTTTCTTTAACCAAGTGCCTAACTTGGTTAAAATTTAACTTTCAGTTGTTTTTTATTTTTCTGTTAAAAGTTTCTGTCCCTGAGTCAAATGGCAGTTCATTTTTTAGAAAGGGGAATTTTGGACAGCCAAACTTTTTGCTGAGGGCTTGTGCTTCTCCTGTCTGACTTTCGCACAAGTGTGTGCCCCCTTACAATGGATGGCCAGTAAGGCAAACTTTTGTAAGTTTGTAAGGCTTTCGTAGAAGATAGTTAAGGTATTTGATGAAGAGCACAAAGTAGTAGCTGTCTTTAAAATGTGATTTTAAACACAGTCTTCCCACCTCAGCTGTTATTTTTAATTTATAAAAGACTGTATAGGACAGAATCCAAACGATGTTTTTGGGTGCATGATATATCTACATACAAATTTGTTTGTGACCACTTCATCTAACGTGATGAGGATCTTCATGAATAAATACAAATGATACATGTGTTCCCTTTCCAGGAATCAGTAGGAGAGGATGTGCCTGGCATTATTACCAGGTTAGCAAATCCATCTGTGACAGAATGGGGGAGAGGTTCCCAATCTGAGCACTCAGATCTCAGTATTGCAGTTGTAAAATTAACATCAGCAGGTACAACCTGATTTTTGGTTGTCCCAATGCTTAGCAGAAAATCTGGCTGCTTAAGTCTGGGATGCCTAATTACAAGCAGCAGCACAAGGTGTTAAGCAGTCCTGTCCCTTCTTGGCACTTCTCTTTTTTGTTGCAAGGTCTGCAGTATGCCAGTGACCCTGCAACATCTCTTTTGTGCTCTGACCCTTCACCGGGGAGAAATAAAGATGCTGTCATTGGGAATTTCCCTTCACTGGTCTTTACTGTCCCTGTTGTTGGTCTGGAGAAGCAGTGCATGGAGAACTGCTCCACCTCTGTGCATGGGCAATGGTCAGACTGCACAACACAAAATGGGGCTGTGCAGGGCAGGTGGCTCTGGGTGGAATGCAGGGCGTTCTGCTAAACAGAAGTACAGGTACAGTCACAGGATCGATGACAAATTGTGATTTTATTTTTCAATATTGTGTGTGTTTGCTACTGTGGTGCCACTGTGTGTGCAGTATATTTTCCACCATTAGTGTGCCCTGAATTGTAAGTGGATGCAGTCAAAATCTCATTTGCAAACCTAATGGGAACTGCTATAGATCCTGGAGTACTATAACTGTGTAATGGGCTGACTGCCGCTGCTTTTCAAATTGTGCAGTGCTCTGACACGTAATGGGACTGGTTGTTCTGATCATGCAGATGCTGAAAATTGATAATAGCATTATTTGTGTAAGAAGCAGAAGATGGGATGAATGGGAAGAGAGAAACAAGATTAGAAGGACTGTACCAGTTCTTGCGGACCGGCATATCAGAGTGAGAACAGTAGTGGGAGGTTTGGAGAGTTTGATAACAAAAATCACATAAATACAGGAAAATAAATAATTATTTCCTAAAGGGGCCCATTAAATCATGTAGTTTATACTCTAAGTTAACCAGGGCAGGTCACAAATTCGTGATAACTAAAGGCAATAATCTCTATTTCCTCTAATTTCTATAACTTTCTCTTTGTCAAGAATCTCCTTGTTGTGAAGTTTTGTGAGCACTTGTATGTCTTCTCTTCCTGCCTGCCCTTCTGTCAGGACTCAGTGGAAAGGAAGCATCATAAGATAAATCCCCTCCCCTTGACTATTGAGACACATTTAATCTACAGTGTATTGCCAGGGCTGGGACCTGAGCTGCTGTCCCTCTCCCTCGAGTCCCTAATTTCTTGAGTGATGATTAAAACACTAAAAACATCAGCCCCCACCCTGCCCATAAGTGAATATACTCACTGTATTCAAGGCAGTCAGTGCTGGCATTGAAAGTTTGATGTGCTTGAGCACTTGACCTTACACCTAACTTTACAAATCTAAATTGTCCTCTGCAGTAAGAGCAATCTGGCTCAGAAGATGTTTTCAAAACTAGAGTATTGCCAGCTAGTTCCCTACTGGCCCCTCTGAGCTTTTATTTTAAGATGTTCCTGCTTTCAAAGATAAGCGTGAGGCAAACAAGTCTGCTCCAAACACCAAGGGAACAGCAGTCACACACTTTTACTTTAGCCCGTGCCACCGTGCAAGCAACTGCATCATTTAATTGTCACTAAACCCAGAAGAAACTGTTGGTTCTTTTCTTGCGTGTGTGGAAAGAAGTAGGAAATCTCTTTGAACGATGCCAAGGATCTTGCTATTTCGTGATAACTAGCAGGAAATAACAAGAGTTAGGACAGAAAAAGGTCAGTTGACTTGAATTCTGTATGGGAAAATCTTGAAAGTTGGTCATAAAATTTAATTCCACACATATCCTGGGGATAACCAAATAAATATTTTGCTTCTAATTTTGCTTTTTTTTGCTGACTTTTCTTTATCTTCCAACTCATTCTTCTGTATATGGGCTCTTTGCAATTTGCTGTGAAAGAGGGTTTTGGGTTCCAGATGTCTCTGACATGACAATCTAGAAGCAACAGTTCTTTCCAATGGACTTTACTGTCTCTATGTTTCTCATATTTCCTCTTTTTTCTTGCTTTTTCTACTTTTACTGATTGATCTTTTGTAAAATGCAGTGCTAAAACAGGATCAATGATGCCTTTGTGAGCTAGTTCTGTCTTGAAGGACAGAATAAATCTGCTTTTATCTTTCTGCATCTTGCACGTAGAATACTATTTTAGGAGACGCTGATTCACAAACTACTTGAGATAGAAAAATACAACCTTCCCAAATAGCATTAGCTACTTATCATTACAAGCTGCAAGCATGATACAACATATTGTACCATTGATTTTTAGTTCTAATGAGTTGGAGAGATAACTTGATCACACTGATTACCTGCAAGTGTTTTCTTCCATACAGATTCTGTAATTTTTCAAAGTGCATCCCTGAAGACAGACGCTATATTGCCTTGCTTAAACCCTCAAAAACTGCAGTTGGAATAAAATAGAAGAGCATGCATTTCTAGTCCTTTTTGTGGGTCATATAAGGGTTTAAATTAAGCTCAGTCATGCAGGGTTGGTAACAAAACATTCTTGTTTGTTGTAATTTTTTCCTTGGGAGACCCTCAAGTTTCATGTATAAAAAGATTCATCTACAAATTCTTGAAGATATTAGACAATAATAAATAAAAACATGTAGTGAGTATCCATGAAAATACTGAAAAAGTAGTTGTGTGGAAGAACTGTGTGCATTTCATCTTCTAATTCTTAACTTAGAAGTATAGAAGATGTAGGCATTATCTCATCATGGTCTTCTGTGAGTGACACCTAGTCCTAAATCTTCAATGATTAAGTAATGGGGAAGAAGAACTTCCAGCTCTCACAGGGGTCAGAGAGTAAATGCTGATGTTCATCGCAGCCCAGCTGCTGGGAAGCAGTCCTCTGTGTAATGTAGGATTCCCTGTCTCAGTTGTCTCCTCTGTCTCTTCTTTCCCTGCTCTGAGAGAAGTGGGAAAGGGTCTGTTCTAGAGGAATGTTTCTTCATTGCCTATTTTCTCCGTATCTTGGGAAGGAGCAGGGGAATTGTCTCTTTTGTGTGTTGAGATACAACAGAAAAGGGTTCATCTCTTGGGTGCCAGGAATATTAGTATTCTTCGTGCCTTATTCCTGACAAGGAAACCTGTGCTCCATGGTTAAGGTAGCTCAGCTGATGGCTGCCCAGACCTGGATGTTGCATTTAGAGGTGTTTCAGTGCTGAATGTCAGTTCTGTGTGCTGAGGGTTGTTGCAGCAGAGGTGTGACCCAGACACACCTCATGGAATGGCTCACCATGTTCATTGTGCAGATGGCACCATGCCTTGTCTTCACACTAACCGTGCTGGAGGAAGTCTTGTGCTGCTGCTTTGGGAGCTCTAGTCGCTCCAGAATGGCAAGCTTCGTCCACATATTAGTAAATTTTCTGGGCTTATCCTGTTGGGAGGCACTGTCCCATGTCAAACGTAGATCATCAAATGATCATGTGAAGAACTGTAGCAAAAAATGTGTTAGCAGCTAATGCAGAATAGTAGCTGTAGACTGCATTTATGAAAATACTGGTGTAGCAGTATCTAACCTGTGCTAACATGCACAACAGCAAGCAAACGTAGTGCATTGAGCAATTCTAAACTTTGCTCCTCCACTGACTCTTGTTTCCAGGTTCCTGTTGCTGTTCATGGTGTTGAGGGACTCTTGAGGAGAAGCAAGGATGTCTTCTGCAAGTGTCACATGTATCTTTCAGAGAGAACCTCAACAGCTAGAGTCCCATGTGATTTTTTGGTCATGAGCTGCCACTGCAGTTTTGTTGGTGTACTTTAGTTATTTAGTTATTTCAATGCCTGCAGCTGTATAATGTGATTGACAACTTTGGTTTGTCCTGCCCTGCAGAAATAAGTAACTTTAGATTCAGTATGCCTTTTTTAAAGATTACAATAAAAGCGCTGTAAAACTGAGCAATACACAAGTTATTTATATAGCATTAAAATTCCATTTTGCCAGTGCCTTGACAGGTTGATGCCCAAAGAAGACACCAGGTGTCTAATCGTTATATTGTCCTGCAATAATAAGCAGTGGAAGGGCCAGTGAAGTACATATTAAAGATGTAACTAAACTGGTTCAGTGCTTATTTTGTGCCCAGAGAGGTAGATATTAATTCTTTTCAGGTGGAATTATCTCTAGAGTCATTGTCACAGATACAGTATGCAGAGAACCAAGAGGAGTTTGAAAGGAAGGGAAGTAGAGATGCTGAACTAAAGATTTGGAAAGAGGCAGTAAGCAAAAGGCAGAGGGAAGGTAGTAAAATGATGAGAAGTATAAGCTAAAAGAAAGAAGTTACTAAAAACATAACTGAAGTTGGATTGCTGTAGCAAAAGAGAAACTCTTAGATAGGAGTACAAACCCCACAGAGATTTTTTTTTTTTTTTGTAATCCTAAGTTCTATTTTAATTAAATTTTCATTTAGTCTTAGCAACCAGCTTAACTTTCTGTGCAGAGAGGCAACCTTTGTAATGCTCCAGAAATGTTCCATGCATAGTCTATGATGCTTTCTGGCTTCTTTTTTTTTTTTTTTTTTTTTTTTTCTCTTTTATGTGCTGGGAGTCATGGCTCACCTGCATCACTGAGTAAGGAAAAGGCATTAAACCTTTTAAAATTATTAAGACAAACCAAAAAGACATAATGTAATCTTTTTCTGCTTCAACTTCACTTAGGTATCTCAGCAATCACCCATATTAATTAGGCAAGTGACTTAATATCTCTCACAATGAGAAAGAGCAGCAGGTGATTTGCCTGCTGAAACACTATGGTTTTGTTTTCTTAGGGCTCATCCAAGAAAAGACCAGAGCTGCTGGCCAGAATGAGTCCAAATGCACTATGACAAAACCACTCCTCCCTCTTTCAGTGGAAGAGAAATTTGAAAACTGGCACATGAGGTATCCTGAGTAGATGCATCATTTGCTTCCTGTAAAGCTGGCAGCCAGATAGCCCTTCCTCATCCCAGTGGTGCCAGGCACTGGAAAGATATCACTGAGTGTTGGTCCTCAGTAGAGGATGCCAGTGAAAGTAAGAAAAAAATGTGTCAGGTGAGGATTTCCACAGTTAGGCTGTTAGACCCCAAATGAAGGTAAATGAAACTTCTCTTGTCTAGAGAAGGGCAACAAAGCTGGTGAATGGTCTAGAGCACAAATCCTATGAGGAGCAGCTGAGGGAGCTTCGATTGTTTAGCCTGGAGAAAAGGAGGCTAAAGGCAGACATTATCACTCTCTACAACTGCCTGAAAAGAGGTTCTAGCCACGTGAGGGTTGTTCTCTTCTCCCAGGCAACTAGCAACAGAACAAGAGGACATTGTCTCAAGCTGCACCAGGGGAGTTTTAGGTTGGACGGTCGGAAGAAGTCCTTCATAAAAAAGGTGGTTAGACGCTGGCATGGGCTGCCAAGGGAGGTTGTGGAGTCACTGTGCCTGGAGGTGCTTAATGAAAGGCTGGATGTGGCAGTCAGTGCCATGGTCTAGTTGACAAGGTGGTGATTGGTCGTGTTCCAGTCAATGAACAGAGGTATTTTCCAGCCTAATTGATTCTGTGATTCTGTAACTAACATTTTCAGCAAAATGTAGCACAGCCTGTAGCACCGATTCATCACAAGCCAGTGAAACTGATACAAGTCTGCAAAATGTTTTGGTTTCAGTTAACTCAGGGTATTCAAGCAAAAATAAGTTTACTGGAAATATTTTGACTTGTTCATGACTCACTTGTTTTTACAAACCTATCACTCCTTTCCCCACAAAGAAGCAAATATGCAAGCGAAGCAAAAACATTTACTATAAAATCTGTGACACCAAAATTCTGTAGTTCCTAAAGGTATTCTCAGCTTGCCCTTATTCAAAACCATTTGAGGGGGGCAGGGAGGTGTTCATGTGGTGACACTCACTATGTCCTGGCTTCAAAACCTGTTGCTTTGGGTTTCTAGTTTTGCTTAGAACAAAAGATTAATGAGGCATTTTGCATCTCTTGGGAGTTGCAGATGGATCATAATGATATTCTTATCACTGGTTGTGCCCGGCAAGGCTTCTGGACCTTATTACTTCTCACATAGCAGCTGCCAGGGACAAGAATAATTTTCACACTTGGAAATCATCTTTACTTGACTTGTGCACATTTACATGCTGTTCTCGCTAAAATGCTCTTCATGTAAGCGATAGAAGGAATTGTCTCCCTTTGTAATCATTGAATTTGCAATACAGATTTTTCACTGAGTTTGTAAAGAGTTTTGGCTAATAAAAATGTATCCCAGTTTTTAAGCATTTTTTGACTAAAAATAAGAAAGGCTGTCCTAGGCAAAACAGAGAGATTGACAAGATAGAAAACAAAACAAGGATAAATGGGAGAGTAAATTGCTTTCTGCTCTTTGTCTGGCTCTAATAGCAAAGATAAGGCTTGACTTTTTTTTTTTTTTTCTTTAAGTTGTTCTTATTGTTTCAGTGATTTGTCAGCACTGATATCTGAATCTCAGAACACTTCAAGTCTTGGAGGCTTCAGGACCTTCAGCCAAATATTTACAGATTTCTAGACCTCTAGCAAAAATGGAATACTGAGTTGCAGAGTGTATATGAGGATGTTAGAGGTCATCAAAGTGACCTGATTGAGAAGGCGTTGTGGTCTCAGTCTTTTAAAAAATAAAATTATCAGATTTTTGCTAAGTTTTTCATACCACTTTTATCAACATCAAAAATCTCAGCATTATAAAATAATTTTAAAATAAGATATTAAAAATGAGTATGGACTTCTTAAACTAATAGAAAACAAAGAATATAAATAAGATTATTTTGAATATTTTTTACCCTAATCAAAAAAGCAGTTCACAAAATAGTTGAAGACAATGTAGAATGAGTGTCTTTTTTGATCTGTGAAAATATCAGCAGGATATATTACTTGGAAAATTTTTACTTGTCAAATTCACTAATTTTTTAGACTGTATAAGTCTCTGAATTATCTTTGTGGTCAGCAATTTGCACGATAACTTTAAATATTTATTAAATAATCATCTAATTTAGAAAGACCCATAGTAAGATTATAATTTTTAAAGTTAAAATCCAGTCTGATAGCAAAAATTGTTGCACATGTACTTAGGTATTATGGTTGCTATCATACTTCCAATGATATATTTGGGTCCCAGAATCTGAAATTGCATTAAATTTTAATTTTAATATCATGTATTTTGACAAGGATATTCTTCTGAAGTTGCATCCACGAAGTTTACAGAACAACTTAACACAGCATCATTGTGGAGAGTGTGCTTGCAGTTTGTCTCAGCAGAGCACTGACTCCTGAAGCATATGGATTCTCCCAATATGAATCTGGTTAGCAAGTCATTCGTGACCGTTCATTAGAAATCTGTTAGTTTTTCAGTAAGATTGTAGTAGATGTTGGAGATTAGGATGTCATGGTGCGATAAGTAAAATACACTTTGGTAGTTGTTGACAGAACACATCCACGTATTTGATTGTGGCCACTTTTAGATAGTCTTAAGTTCTTCCGCTTGCAGACCTCACATCCCATATAAAGCATTTAACAGAATATGTCCATGTAGGTTTTTATAAATTACTAAACCAGACTTCTGGTAATTTGGGGTGCGAATGCCAAACATCTGAGTTGTTTCAGGTTATTTTTCATTAACTCACAGAACCATACTGAATGGATGTTTCAAAAGTCAGAGTTGGAGTTGAAGAGGTCATGCAACTAGGTGAAGAAATGAAGACAAGTGACCTCTTGGTCAATTTTAATAAAAGGTTAGAGATCACTTAGCTTGTTTTTTCTACATTATTGTAACTTTTCTGTGTCAGGATCACTTTCAAATGAAGAAATTTTGTTCTTTGCCTCTGTTGCTAGAGCCCATGGAGAAGTTAATCAGGTTCCAAGGCTGTCTCTGAAAAATTGGCATACAGACAAGTGACTGCCATAAAAATGCCAAACTGCTGAAATACAAGGTGTATTTTATATCAGCCTGCACTTGGTATTCATTAATATATTGTGCACCATATTCCAAGCTCTTTTTTTAGTATTGACAGAAGGATTAATGCTGACTTGTTTTTAAGTTGTTTTTGTCATTCTGTGGAGGTAGTGGCTCTTCTTTTACCAGTCTCTACATCACTGACCTTGTTATCCTGTTTTCATAATTCCTTTCGCGTTCTCTTTCACTCAAAAAAAGAAACTTGTGTAGAGAAGAGAGTCTCCTTTAATTTATTCAAGTTTCAGTTTTGCTGGAGAGAACAGTAGAGCAACACTGCCCTGCAGGATGAAATTTTAAACAAGCATGAACAATGTGCATGTAACGCCACATTTTTTTAGCTTCTTGTTTGAGTAATGTGCAAGAAGCGGCACAGAATCCCAAAAAAGGTTTGTATACCATGCAATTCCAGTCCAGTTATAACTCTGTGCTACCAGTTGACAATATGGCAGAACAAGAGGTTCAATTAATCTTTATTTGACAGTGGGTAGCAACATTTTCTCTCTCTTTTATCTGAGAAACAGTTTACTGTGCTGAATATGAATAGTGTGCATCTATATCTGCTTTTATTCAACAATAAACTGTGAGCCACAATTTGCAGATTTTTGGAGACATTAAATGGCTTGATGACCAAAGGGAAAATGAAGGAAACAGCTAAGTAATATTTAGGAACATGTGTAGCTTTCCATTATTAAAGCATATATGCACCATTTGGACATTATTAGAGTTGTGCACCGTAGGCATTCTAGGCACTACTAGGAAAATATAATCCCTAAAACTAACATACCTTTTAAGAAAAGGCATTAAGGAATCACTCCTCAAGTTACAGTTTAGTTCCAACAGAATCAGTCCCTGACAATTAACGCATTGGCTAGTTTCAGTAAATTAGTTCTAATAATTATCTCTTTCCTCTGTACTTTCTGAGGTGGTAGGCTGCATTTTCCATGCAGTATCCCACTCCAGCCAGTCCTCGTGGGTGAACAGGAGGGAAAGGATGTGGGTGGTATTGCTGCCAAGTATGCCACTGACAGGTCCAGCTGCTGTCCCAAGGAAATCTGAGCATGCAGGTTGAAGCAAACAAATGGAGCGATGTGGCAGGCAGCTGTTAGCCATTCTAAGTCTTAATTCAAACAAATTAGCATTAATTAAAACAAATCAGCTCCTGCTGTGTCTCTGCCTCAAGTATTAAGTTCTTAGTGAAAACTCTTTGCTTATGCTTTAGAGTTATAAGGATGTGTTTGTGTTATCATTGCTTACTTCAGGCAGCTCAAGCAAATCTCTTAAGTATGAGGCCTTTGGGAGTGGAGTGGAAAAAGAAAACATTTCTACTAGCCAAGAAGCTGTTAACAAACAGCAAGGCATATTGTGGAAGAGCATTAATTATGCTTTGCTACATAATTTATGTAGCTTTTGTGAAGCAACTAAAGAGAGTAAGCTCCTAAACCCATTGGAATGACCGTGAAGATTACTTTGCATCTAATATAACTGAAAAATACCAATATTCTTGACCCAAAATAATTTTTCAGGTAAAACTTCCTCACTTTTACAAGTTCCTGAATGAAGTAATCATTTCACAGCATTGAAATTTAAAACCTCTAAAAGTGCATGAGAGCGAGCAAAACTGAGAAGTGGAACTTGACCAAATAATTTGAATAGAAGTATTTACATAATATAGCAGCAACATTACACATTGCTTCACATTATTGCAATAGTGCTTAGCATGCATCTGGGTGATGTCATAGATAATGTGCAAGTTTGTGAGCATTATGAGGGTGGGAGGTTTTAGATTACCATAATCTAAGCAAGCTGTGTGAGGTAAGGTGTTGGCTTCCAGATGACAAATCTGTTTTTTGGATTTCCTGAAATGGGCTGACATTGCCAAAGTACTGGCTAAATGTGTATCCCCCTCTCTGGTCACGGGAGTGACTGTTGCACCGTGTGGGAACTTGTCTGTTTGTCTGTCTCTGCTGTGGGTTTTGCTCACCACATTTGGAAAGTTTTTGGCTGCTAGTGTGTGTTATTTGTATTAAGCTCATGAAAGAAGTGAGTGTTAAAACCCAGGTTTTTGTCAAACCTTTTTTGAAGCCACAGACTTTTTGACTCTTTGGGGACAGCTGCTTGAGGATCATGCAGGAAAGGGACAGGAAATCTCCCTGCTGACCAGTCTGTCCAGCAGAGAGGAGTGGCAGTGCCCTTCCTGAAATGAGTGTTGGGATGCAGGCCTGAAGTGATGAAAAAGAGTTTAGCCAAGGTATTAAGGGAGAACAGGAAAAAGTGCTTTTTCACATGACCTTGTACAAGTGGGTTTGGTGTTTATTTTATGCTGGGATTCAGTCCTGAGTTTCACCCAGTAGAGCAGAGTTCTCTCCACAGGCTCATTGAAATGGAAATGGTTTTGCCCTGCTGCTGTGGAATGCAAATTATTTTAGGAATGTTCCTGGGTCTTGAGGCTTTCTCAAGCCTCACACTTACAAGATTTATTTTTTTAGCTCATTTTAGCCAATTCTCATAAGAAAATAAGGATCCAGAAAGATGATTGGTGCCTTGATCCTGACCCAGCAAAATATGAAGTGTAGATTTGTCTTCATGTGTACAAATAGTTCCCTGCAAGTCAGTGGTGGAAAAACATGGGAAATGCAGAATTGCTTTGCTGGATCGCAGTCAAAATGCCGAGTGCTTTGCAAAGCCAAACAACAAGAGCAGCCCTCAGTAAGGCAGGCTGGCATGAGATGCCCTTTGGTATCATTCCCTAGGAATTTGTCTCCCTTTTGTTACTATCTCTTTTTAAAAATACTATTTAATAGCATTTCTTGTTATGAGGGCACTGGAGATTGTGTTTGATGCTTTGTCTGCCACAGGTCTTTTGCTGACCAAAATAGACCAGTGTCAAGTTATACAGGCTGGGAAAATTACAGTGAGAGACAGTGCTATATTTCAGAACATGCTTTGAAATGTGGGGTGGGATTTGTTGATTTTTGTGTTTCTGGTATCAGTGCACAGGATATAAAATATATTTACTTCTAATGAAAATTGGGGGTTTTCTGCTTTAAACTGAAAACAGACTTGAATAGATTAGGTGCCCATGTGTGGGCCATATTTGATGATGCTACATTTTGGGATGATCATAACCAGGTTAGAATATTGATTCGTTGGTGGAGGGAATGTTAAGGCAGGACTTTTTTTATGTATCCAAAATTAATGCTCAGTGTAGCTTTGCCAAAATATTCGCCAAGGGATCAAAAATTTTTCAATAGGTTAACTGTTGAAGTCACTGGGAACTGACAGAGCTCTTGGTTACTTGTGTACTACTGCATGTAATCTGTGCAGGTGTGTATATAAAGTTATAAAGTTTCCTTCAGCAGTGGGACCAACTTATATATTTGTATAGTGTCTGCGTGTGTAAACACAATTCAAAACATTGTCATGAAGGTATACAAAATATCCTTAGTAAATACATTAGAGAAAACATCCTCGAGGGCATGACTTTTGTCCACTCCCAGTCTGCCTTATGATTTTGTACAGTTCTTTTACCTCTGCATAGTCCTTTATAAAAGAGAAAGATGTTACAGTTATAATTTCGAGTTTTCCTTATTTTTTTACATTCACAAATAGGACTTAGGAAACTTCTGCTATATTAGTGAGCCAGATTTCTGGATCGGGGACACAAGCTTTCATTGTTGTAACAGCTCAGGTTTGTTTCCTTAATCAAGGGAAAGGTGCAGAATCCTGTACATAAAGAAAGAAATAATGGCAAAACAGTTATTCTGTTTTGTAATTACAGAATAATTAAATGACTTGAAAAAAAATCCCAAGTAATTGTAAAAGTACAAATAATACTATTTTATAGTATAAATAAAGTGATTTATAATTCCTTATTTTTTGCCAATGAGGGACTCTATATGTGGTAGATAAAAAATGCACGGAATATCATTGTTGATCAGTGATAGCAAACAAATGTTTGATGAGTTGTACTTAGCATGCACTAAATCCTGATGTGGAGGTACATGTAGGACTAACTCAAACTCCAGACAATCTGTGCAGGTCTCTTTAGATGAAGATTTTGGCCCTGCATATTCATTTTTTCCTCTTAGTACTTTGTTAATCTTAAATAATTTCTACATTATTATGATTTTCTTTCCTTATCATGAATTTGGGAGAAGAGAAACTGTCCAGCAGTTAGCCCAGCACAAGCACTAGCAGTATCTGAAAGAACACAAGTAGGGACTCTAGTGGAATGCTAATGCTGTGTGATAGATTTGTTGTCTCCTGAAGGTGTTTTCTTCTGAGGGATGCAACCTGAGCCATAAGGTGTGCTGAAAGTTAAACTCCAGCAACTGATTTCTGTGGTCGGGGAAAGAGTCTTTCCTGATTTAATCTCAGTGTAAGTAGGTTAAGTGTGGTTTTCCTGTCACATCTTTGTTTGTGTATTTTAGACATCTGCAACTCTATTACTTACCATAGATGTCTTGAAAAAATACATTTACTTGTGTTTTACCTTTACTCAGTTAAAATGTGATGGAAGATACTTAGATAACAATGTCACTTACATGAGGCTGTTGTGAATCTATAAATGAGTTGTGCCAGGTATTCTTCTGAGTATCCAAGGAATAGCAGTGTCCCTTTTCAGCTGCATGAGTAAGGTGGACAGATGACTTCACATCGTGAGAAGAGTCTTTTGGTGACTAGTTAGGTAATGTGCCTCTTCAGTGGGCAGCATGAAACTGGGGTGCATTTGAGGGCCATATGATGTCAGATCACTACGAAGAGTATGCCTGTATTGACAGTTGTCATTGGTTTTGGACATTGTTTTTGTGTGGAAAGCAGTGTAAGGAATTCTGTAATAACTTCTGAGGACTTGGTGGAGGGCAGAAGCTGACTGGTTCGAAACAGCCATGTTTCCACTCACAGTGGGTTCATAATTCAAAAGCTCTGATCCAGGTCTTTGTCTCTGCATGGCATAGGTCTCTTTTGCAGGCAGCATGTTCTCTTGTTATCTACAGATGGCATCGTGTTGCAAGCACAAGGGTATCACCCTCAGTGTGAAAGCTTTTCCTGTTGCTGCCACTTACGTCTCTTCCCACATCTGGGCCTGCTTTTCCCTTGGCTTTCTGTGGCATGATGCCAGGGAAGATAGATGCACATTTTCTAAAAGAGAGGTCAGTGGAAGAGCTCTGTCACATGAATCCACATGAGAATCCTTGGGTGTTACATGCAGGGCAGCTGTCTTGAACAACAAGTTGTAGTCTTACGTTGCAGACATTGCGAAGGTCCCTGAGCAGTTTCCTGGCTTCCCTTGCCTTGGAGTTTTTTGTCTCTGGTAAAGATGAGCTTCAAGGCCAGGGAAATAAGTGCTTTTTGGTAAAACCTTATCATCCTCCTAGAACTCTGCAGTAACCTGCAGTAGCTGTAGAAAGTGGAGTCTTTGCTGCCTTTCTTGTTGCCTTCCAATGCGAACCACTGGTAAGCAAGGAAGTTATCAAAGCCATTTCTGGCAGCCTTCACGGATGTCTTGTGCATCCCCATAGGTCCTGTGCAGGCTGGTTTTCCTTGCTGTGCATTTCCTTGTGGGAGTCACCTGTCCTCTGGTGTAGCAGTGACCTTGATCCTCATTGTAGGTCCTCCTTATGAATCATATGTGGAAAATACCTGATTTCATCACTTCCACATCTTCTGCACCAGAACAGAACAGGTAACCGGCCTAAAATGGTGGCCTTTCCTACTGTGGACTCTGGACATCCCAGGGCAGTCCCACCATCATCATGTGTGTCTATCCTGAGTCATACATGCCCACAGTGTGCCCTCTGCAATCACTTATAAAACACAAAATGCATAGTCTGTGAATTTTTGGCAATGGTGTAGCAATTGAAAATAACCCAAACCCTAAAATCATGGCTCCTACACAAAATACACTGTGACATGTCCTTCATGGCAGGCAGTGCAGAACCCATCCCCACTTCCTCTAATGGGTGCAAACTGCTTTCCACCACCACAAAGCATCGAACTTTTCATCATCCAAAGTGTCTGTAATCACTGCTTTGCTATCTCTTGACTGTTAACCATCTATTATACTTAACCTGTCAAGTCCTACTCAACCTAAATGAATGTTTTCCTGATACCTGAAATGCTGTAAAAACCTCGTTAGGTTTTGCCTCACATTTTCAAGGCTTCAGTTTTTATGTATGGGAAACATCCCCTACTCAGCTTCTCCTCCTCTTTCGTTCATTCATTGATGAGAAAGGAGGATACTTAAGAGCAACCATAAGCAACTTCTTTTGACTGGGTGGACAGCACAGCAAATTTGGCCAAAAAATGGCCAGTATACCTACAACACTTTGTCTAAAGGTCAGTCTGGTACATCAGTGTGGTTTACAAGGAGAGAAAACACAGAAGATTGGCCGATGTTAAACTGAGGCCAGCATGCCCACTGGCCAACCACCTGTGTTTAGATGAACAAGTGACTGATGTGGCCAGAGAAAAACAGACACTGTGCCTGGTTGGCACAGCGCAGGTGGCTGCCACAGCTCTGTGTCTGCTGGAGCCCCCTTGGTCAGGGGGCAATACACTGCACAAGGGGTGCCCTTGTAGGAGGAGAGGGATTTATGGTGTGGTTTTGTGCAGCTAGGGTGGTAGGTTGTTCTGGGTCCCTGTTGAGGATAACTGCAGGTCAGAGCTGGCATAGCTTATGAAGGAGCTTGTAGGTCTACTTAAACTCCCTTGCCCCTGCAAATACACTTTGCTGTATTTATCCTCACTCTGTCAGATAATGTCTGAACCAGCTGCTGGAAGAGGAGCAGCACTTCCTCGTGATGGTGTGCCTGCTGCTGTTCTGTTGTGCGAGTGGGCTGTGTTGCAGTGATTGGGATGCCCTCACAGAGGTGCTCCCTCTTGGTGCATAGTTTCTGTGCTCTTCCTAAGGGCTGGACTTGGGCATTTTGGGGTTGCTGCTGCTAACACCGCTTCATCATAGAATTGTACACGGGGAAAAAATTACTCGGGCTTCAGTGACATGTGGGAAAAAACATTTTGGTGATGTCTCCAAAATGACATAATAGAACAACTCAGCCAAACCTTAATTCGGGTGTTCATGGACCACCGTGTCGCTGCAACAAGGCTGGATGGAGGATGTGTGGGAGCCAGAGAGGGCATGGACTGAGGCTGCACTTTGTCATGACAGGAGAGTGCTGCAGACCAGATGTGTGAGAGGGAAGGTATAACTAATGACTCAAACCATATGGGAGGGAAGAGCTTGTTGTGTTGTGGTCTACCAGGTAATTGCCCTGCAGATTGAATGCCAGCACAACTAAATTATTTTATCATGGATCTAGTTATTCAGTGGGGGAAATGAAATCTATATTAGTCGATCGCCCTGCTTTGACAGTGATAACATGTAGCCTGCTGTTTCTGGGGATAACAAAGCCCAATGCATGTACAGTCACATATGGATGCCATTAAAATCCACTGTTCCCTCTGCAAGGTCTATATTTTTAGAAATTAACACCACAGACAAGAGTCTTACTCTCAGCCAGAATGGAGTCAAACTGCAGAATAGATTTTTCTCAGAAATAAAGTGTTTTCTGTATGATGGAAATCAGACTAGGACACTTGCTGCTTAGGAAGCCCGCTCTCAGCATGCCTGTTTTTGTCTGGAAAAAGGACTCACTGATGTTCCTCTAGCATTGGAGCCCTTTTACTGCTGCTTTTTCACAGCACATCTCTGTTCTTGCTACCAGCTCCAATTAATTTGGAAATATCTTACTAATGATCATTGTATTTTTCAAAATGAAGATATTTTCTTTGACCTGTTTCAGTCAGCAACAAATTACTGTTGTCTTCATCAGAGTCAAATGTTCATAGAATCATAGAATAATTTAGGTTTGAAAAGACCAACCAGATCATTGGTCCAACTATTAACCCAGCACTGCCAAGTCCACCGCTAAACCATGTCCCTAAGCACTGCATCTACATGTTATTTAAGTATCCACAGAATGGGGACACTTCCCATGGCAGCCTGTTCCAGTGTTTGACAACTTTCGGTGAAGACTTTTTCCTAATATCCAGCCTAAACCTCTCCTGGCACAACGTGAGGCCATTTCATCTTGTTCTCTCCCTTGTTACTTGGGAGAAGACACTCATCCCACTTGGCTATCACCTCCTTTCAGGTTGTTGTAGAGAATCTTAAGGTTCCCCCTGAGCTTCCTTTTCTTCAGGCTAAACAATGCCAGTTCTCTCAGATGTTTCTCAATCAGATTTGTGCTCCAGACCTTTCACGAGCTCTGTTGCCCTTTGCTGAACTCTCTCCAGCACCTCAATGTCTTTCTTGCAGTGATGGGCTCAGAACTGATCTCAGAATTCAAGGTGAAGCCTCACCAATGCCAGGTACAGGGGGACAATCCCTGCCCTGGTCCTGCTGGCCACACTATTCCTCATCCAGGCCAGGATGCCATTGGCCTTCTTGACCACCTGGGCACAGCTGGCTCATGTTCAGCTGCTGTTGACCAGAACTCCCAGGTCCTTTTCCCCAGGCCACTTTAGCCACTCTTCCCCAAGCCTGTAGCACTGCCTGGGGTTGTTGCGACCCAAGTGCAGGACAGCTCTTCACCTTGTTAAACATCTTTCATTCACCCTAATTCATATACACACACGCCTTTAAACACTGCCTGAAATTTTCAAGATTTGTACAGGGCATAAAATGGCATCCACTGATGTGATTCATACTGTTATTTATGTATTCCCTTATTAATAAATGCATTATTATTTCTGTAGCTCCAAGTAGCCTTATTCAGTCATTGGGATACCCGTGTGCTGGGGATTGCTCAGACAGCAACAGAAAACTCAGACTCTGTTCCTATGTGCTTATTGTAAAATTTCAGTCAAAAACCAGCAAATGAATGGGAAGGGAGCAAGATGAATGAGTTCAGCAGAAAACCAAAAGTCTCCAGAAATCTTTCAGGAGAGCAAATAAAATGTCTTGTCCTATACTTGGTTAATATTCTTTTTAACTCTGCAAGGGTCAGGACTGTAAAGATGAATACCAGAAACATCAGGCTTAAATACAGAAGAGCATGCAATGGGGTAAAATACATGATGCTTGAAAATTCTGTTGTAACTGATGCCTGGAAAATACATAATAATAAATGTTAATGAAGATGTGGAATACAGTGAACTGCTCTTAATTAAGATGCATTGTATTAATTTTGTCAGCTTACATTGTCTGTGAAATGAAGTGGAATCAGTTTATCTTTTCCTTTTCCTTTACAAAATGGAATTCTTCCTTGTTAGATTTCCATAGATATGTTCTCCTTATTTCCTAAAGAACTAAAAGACTATGCATATGATTACTAGCATAGAAATGTGAATAGTGTTAGTTCAGAAAACTGATAATTCTTTTTCCATTTATTTTTTGTAGGTTTCCTTTGCCTGATCTGTAAACATGTCCACAGACCTGCTCTGTAAGTACATTTCCATCATCCAACAGTGATTTTTTTGTACCATATGTTTTTATCGGATTCCCAGATGTACTCATGATTGATGTCTTTTATCTGAAGTATAAAGTCTGCTTTTACATTTGCGTTTCTTCTGAAACATCTGTGGAACAATATTACCATTATAATCAACGGGATTATTCTTGGAGTAAAGTATGACTTAATATGAGTAAAATTGTAAAAATCTGGCCCAAGTATAAGAACAAACTGGTTCATTGAGACTTAAAATTGCAGTTCTGTCTAAAATGTTTTATCTATCTTTGGCACAAATACCATCCCAGATTACTACAGAGTGATGTGCTCGGGATTTTTCAATCATTTTGTGAATTTAACTCCTGTGCTTCCGAGGCATCATTATCCCAGTAACATGCAAATCTCATGCCTTATCACTATTATTTGTCCTTCTTAACAGACAAGTGGCATATCCTTGTACTTTGCTGTCATAACTACCACCCAAGTTTGCTGCTCACGGTTCCCCGATACTTGCACTCTCTGCTCTGGTTTAAGTTATCTGAAGCACTAAGCACATTTTTTATGCTTATTGATCTGATCTACATGCTTTCTTTTGGAGTCACTCCAGTGCCTCAGCTGCTGTTTTTTATCATTGCCTCCAAGAGCTGCCCAGCTGCACACTGTGCAATATAAGAGAGCAAAATTTCAGACATGTTTTATCATTCTTCAGTACTTCCTTAGAGGAACAAAAAACAGGGTTTTTTTTTCATTAATAACTGCAGTCAGTTAATAAATACAAAACCATCAGTGGCTTAATGGCAGATAGCAACTATCTGTGGGGGTGAAACATACTTCAAGATCAAGTTATTTTTTAAAATGCATTTTTTGAATTTTATCTGTGAACTGGCAGTTTCGGGGCATGCTTAAATGCCTTTTAGATATGGAGAGAACTCTAATATAAGGAATGTAATATGCCTGACTGTATTGTATACAACAGGCAAAACTGTTATCAGAAGTGAAATATTAAAGAAAGCGGAGGACAGGTGGCACAGAGATCGTGGTCAAGACTCTTCAACTGTACTCAGATGTTTGTCTGTTTTAGCAATTTTATGCCCTGGCAGTTTCATATTTCTTTTTTTCAGCTCAGCAACAGTGCTTTTCTCATGTTCCCCCTAATGATCAGTGTGTTAGAGATGCTGTCACCTGGGTAGAGGCTGAAGGAGTTGGGCATGTTCCACTCCAGGAAGAGAAGGCTCAAGGGGATCTAGTCTTGGTCTTTCAGTACAAAAATGGTGTTGGTGGAGAAGGAATTGGAAGTATGCACTGTGAAAGGACAAGAGGTGATGGCCATAAGTTGCTTCAGGGGAGATGCTTGTGGATACAAGGGGCGTTTTCATTGGGTAGTGGATCAAACACTGGAATAGGCTGCCCAGGGAAGTGGTGGAGTTGCCCTCACTGGAAGTATTCAAGATACAGCTTGCAAGGCCCTGGGTAATGCCATGAAAAGGGCCTGAATTCAGCAAGAGGCTGGGCTAGTTGATTGTCACAGATCTCCTGCAGCTTCAATAATCCTGCAGTTCTGTATTTACTTTTGTCCTCAGCTGTCTTCTGTGCAGTGAGCCATCATCCCTACCACCTTCTCAGTATTGTACTGCTGGTGCAGTGCCAGGTCCTGTGATACTTGCTCATGTTAGTGGGATAGGCATTTGTCTTCTCACTTGGAGATGTGTCAATGGTTCAGAGGCAGTACCAGTGCTGAGGGGGCTTTCCAGGTTCCAACTGGTGGGTGTTTGTGACAGCCAGGTAATGCCTTCGTAAAACATCAATGCACATGAGAATGGTAAAGAATGACATGGCAAATCTGTACAGGTGTGAATTGACTATAGATCCTTATGTCTGTGTGTATATAAATAAGTATTTCCGGGCCAGCCTGTGAGCTCAGTACTAGCCTTATACTAACAAGCAACAAACACTAGTGTGTGTTTGAGGGATAATATCTACCAGACTGTATTCCAGATAAGGAATTTGAATATAAACAAACTGTGGGGAAAAAGAGCAGGAGATGAGGGCATGTGGAGCTGATGCCAGGTGGTCTCAGCACCAGGTCTCTGGCTCTTACTGCTTAGCAGTAGACATGTAGCCTAACCACCAGTCCTTAAGCTTGACCACGGCATTGTCTTTTGCTAATGCTTGGATCAATACAAGGTCAAATTTTAGCATTAAGAATCTTGTTCCAGGTTACATTAGTGAAGACAAGATGTACAATTAAAAAAGTAAAAATTCTAACCAAACTGGAACAAACCTCCTTAAATTCCTTAGAAAAAACCCCACTGCAGTCTTAGGGAAAATTGCACAAAGAAAATATCATGGTTGCACAATACAAGGGCTGCTACAGCTAGACTTCAAACTCCAGCAACTAAGTCTTCAAGCTTATGGAAATAGATCAGAAAAGCCAACATTCCAGAGAAGTTTCAGCACAATGAATTTGAGGTAGCAAGTGTTTCTCTGGTTTAGACAGAGGAGCTAAGGAAAAAAAAGATGTTTATGAAAAGTCTGTCAGCTACTGAGGCTCGGCTGGTCAGGGAAGCAGCAGACTTCCCTTGGAGCTTGTTTTTCTTTTTATCCTTGGATGAACTAGTGTGCAGTATATTATGCTGTCTGAATGTAGGGGTTTGTCACGGTTAGTGCCGGGGGCTGTCCCGGGAATGTAGGAAGGCGATGGGCATGAATGGAGCGTGCAGTGGTCGGTGGGGATAGAGCCTGCTCTTCGGGAAACCTGTTGCTGCTCCTCTCAGCCCAGCCGGCCAAAGCCAGGCAGGAAAGGAGGTGGGTCTTTGATCTCTTTGTTGTAGCTGCTCCCTGGGAATTTGCTGAAATCAATGCCCTGTTTTCCTGAAGAAATGAATGGCTATGCCTAACTAGCTTTGTGAAGCGCTGGGGAATTCACCACTTCTGTTTATTGACAGCTGAAAAGGAGCACATGGTCCTGAATGGGTCCTTCTGGGGAAACAAAACAGAGCTGAGTTAGACTTAGTTGAATACAGGGGCATTTGCAAAAGTCTGCCGAAGGAGGATAGCATGGTTCCTTACACTCTGTACTAGCATAGCCTGACATTTTCCTAAAATTACCATTTTAAATACGGTAAGGTTTGTTTTGATTTCCCATATGTAGTGTGATTATGAAATGTTTGCATTTCTGTTCTTGAGTGCAAAACCAATGTTTGAGTTGTATTCTGTCATGGGA
Organism: Erpornis zantholeuca; assembly: GCA_013400515.1. Lineage (NCBI taxonomy): Eukaryota > Metazoa > Chordata > Aves > Passeriformes > Timaliidae > Erpornis > Erpornis zantholeuca. The sequence continues at coordinate 36,929 of VZTN01029351.1, read as the reverse complement.
AACACCTACGTGACTTTTGTGCTGTTTCTAGCCTCTGTGTGTGTTCATTTGTTCTTTATCTAATGATGATTAATGAACATGAAATGTAATAGAAAATCAGTATTTGGGTCTTCCAGTCAGGTCCTGAACATCAGTCTTTTATGTAGGCTATTATATGCAATGTTTTATGCCTTTGAGGATCAGCTGAGTTTGCATCAGATGATTTCTAAACTGGTACAGACTGCTGTGTTAATACTTACAAAGGTAGTGCCTTAAAGAGGGTCTGTCTGGCAGAAAATCTGGGAATCTTAAAATGCTTTGAAATATGGGGATATATTTCCAAACTTCTCTTTCCATGCGTGGACTCAAGGCAAGGGGTAGACTTGCCACTTCACTTGCTGCTGGCTTTAGGCGTACAGGGATTTTTGGTAAAGACAGCAAAGAATAGCAAGAGGAGGATGATAATGAAGAAGCAGTATTTTTGTTGTGCAAGTCCAGAACAGTTTATTAGACCAAGCGAATTTGGTGTGCAATTCATATGTAAATTTTCTACTGGAAACAGGAGAACAAATTGCCAGAGTTTCTATATTAGTTTCTCTGGTGACTGAAGGAAAAGATTTCTGGACTCATGCAGCTACAGCTTTCAGGTGTGGCTCACTTAAGATAGCAGGAAAAAAAGTAAAGTAATGTAATTTCTTCCTTTGTTATTTTAAGTGTAAGGGCAAGCTCAGAACAGAGTAATTGCCACCATGCAGCCTTGTTCTTACAAGGCAGTAGGAATTGCTGTGTTTTTGTTGCCAACAAAAAACATTAAAAGTGTCTGTGCATGGGTGCAGTAGTTTGAAAACTCTCAAGTAGTCCCCTCATTTTGAGAGAAGTGCTTGGGAAGTTTCATGTTTTGTTTTGTGTTCCTCAGTCTGACATTTTTTCTTTGAGTGATTTTGAGCTAGTAATCTTACTAGTTTTGTCTCATTTTGTGCTTTTCCCAGCAGATAACTTCTCTGTTTTTCTTGGAAGAATTTGGGCTCCATATGCAAACATGCTTTCTTTAGATTATTTTGTGATCCTTAAAATGAAAATACATTGCTTAACTGTAGAGCATCTACATGTTTGCTTGTGGCTTCTGCTGGTAAGTTTCCAAGATTTTCAGAGACAAAAAGCAAAAAAGCAAATGCATTTATAATTTTGACTAAGATGTGAAAACACTGAACTCAAGCAGGCAGATATCAAAGTTTGTGGGCTCTATTGTCATTATAGTTATTCAAATGTGTCAAGACTGTTTTTTGACCTCACTTAAGTGTATTTATGCATGATAGGCATTGGAAGCCATTAAAATGTAAAGCTAAAGCTAATATAAAGTTAACATTTAAGTTGGATGGGAGATATATTTGTAGGTCCTTTTAGTGCTGTAATCTAGATTATTATGAAAATGTTGAACAGTGAGGGTTCCTGGGTATTTGTAATGGTGCAAATACCAGAAATCCCAGTCGTGGAAAGCTCAGTTGATCAGGGCTTTTTTAGTTGGTGTAATGGGGAAGAAAGTAGATGATTCACGTGTGACACGGAAGGTGGCACTTGTTCTCTGTTCCTCGGGCGATAAGACAAGGCAGTGTGTTATGTTTAACTTACTGACTGGAAGGTGCTTAGGCAGATGTGAGTGGGGAGGTGCATAGGGATGTTCCAGTTCTTTGCCTCTTCTAACATCTTTATAAAATATGAAATTGTTTTGACCTATTGGTGGTGTTGAAGTGGAAGAAGTATAAAATATTTGATTTCTAACCAACAAAGTACACCAAATATAAGGTGAGATATGTAATCATACACAGCTTTAAGTAAATATGCTTGTTAAATAACCAGAGTTATATAAATACATATCTGAGGAATGGTTCCCCCAAGGTGATGTCTTTGCCATCTGTTGATCTTGTTCTTCGAACTAGGAAAGTATGAAAACAGGAACAAATTCTTTGCAATTTTGCATTGCAAGATTGCTTCTTAGATTTGAGTAATAGAGACTACTGTTATTTTGTGTGTGTGTGACTTTTGGAAATAATTTAAAGAAACTATAGTTTAATCAGAAATGTAGAAAGAGTGTTTGAATTTTATTTGATCTCAAACTGAGATGACTGTCAGCAGAATAAATAGAGCTGTATATAGATACTTTATAATCTGAGTTGAGAGCTTCATCTATAGGAAAAAATCTACACAAATTTTTGAAACTCTCATGGAATTCTCCTGTAATAATCTATAATCATGTACTTTGTATTTCTGTGTTTTACAGGGCTGTCTTTATGCTTCAGGAGAATAGTTATTGTGAGGAAAATGTGCTGTACTGCTGTCTAATTTGTTGCTGTCAATTTTATTATCCTTTCTTAATTGGTCTGTTAGAGAAGCTCAGGTAGACATAATTTCTTTAGTAGAGTATCAGTCAAGATAGTAGCTAATTATCATATGGTTCCCTATAAAAATCCTTTGTGTAAGAAAAAAAGAAGTAAATGTTAGCTCTTAGGAAAAAGAAAATAAATGGAAACACATACAATATTTGCACATGTGAGTATTTTTTCACAGAAATAAATTTCTGTGTCTGTTCAGCAGCAGAGCTTCCCAATGCCTATGTGGTGTTCTTTAAAGAAATCATGCCTTAAAAGAGGACAGTAATTTAACAGGGTCATAAAGGCTAAGGATGAGAGTTTCCTACCCATTTTCTTCCCAAAGAAGCTGGGAATCAAGCATGCTTTTCCTGTTGGAAATGAAGCAAGGAATAACAGAAGTTGTCTGTTACGAAGCAGATGCATAGTAAGAACTAAAGCTGTTCTGCTAAGCTGTTAATGACCCTCCATTTACAAAAGCAAATGCTTTTGAAAGAAGACTTCTTAATTTCAGTATTTTGGGTATATATTTTAGAGTTTCATTGATCAAAAAAAAAACTTTTTTATTTCTCTCTGGGTGTGAGTTGGAATATCAGTAGGAAGTTTGGATGGCTCACTGAGGAAGTTAACTCATTTTCCAGTTTTATTAGTAGTTTTCACTGAATGTAATATGTCCTGGAGAGTTCTTTCAGGACTGGCCCTCCCAGGTCTCAGCCCTGATCAGTCCTAAGTGTCCGTGTATTCATTTCTCCACGTGGACTACTTTCTTTCATAATGTGGCTACTTGCACATCAGTGGAGCCAAGTGCACAGACTAATACCTGCAGAAGTGGGTCCTAGGGTTTAAACACTGCACTTTGATTCCCAGTAGCTGTACTTGCTTTGGGTTGTTTTATGTGCCTCTGAAGACATCAGGTTCTGCAGCCACAGGATGAGTACAGTATCTCTTCACTCTGCATGCCATGCTTCCTTTTTGCATCCTATGGTAAACTCATATTACCTTCTCCAAAGGGTGTCTATCTGCCTGGTTCTTTTTTCCAGTAAGCAGCTGGAAATATATTCCAGCTTCTAGTGTTTTTGCTGATGAAGTTCCCACAAGTCCTTGCTGAAAGTCACCAGTGGGAAATCAAGGATTGATTTGGGCTGGTTTCCTTAGGAGAGGTAGCTTTTGTCACCAAGTTTTCCACCAGTCTCCCCCATACAACATCTGGATGTGGTGGCCAGTAACAACCAAGTTCAATGAAAAAGCGAGAGATCCAATCTAAGGTTCCCTTTTAAGGGAATGTTGCAAGGCTTGGAAATATTTCAACTAATCAATACTAAGCTTTAGTCATTATAATTGCTGCACTTCATTTATCAGAATTGAAACCGTGGTGTTGACCTGCTGTCAGTAAAACTGTTGACTGTATTAATGCACTTAATGTGGTGTGTGTGTGGCTGTGTGCATGTGTATTTATACATATGTGCATTTAGGAAGTTGTATTATATGGAGTTTTTTTCTGTTAGAACAAAGATGCAAGATTCTGGTGTCTGTGTTGAACTGCCACAGTAGCATTCACATTTTCCACTAAAACGTCTGACACTAAAATAAATCAACTGTCCTGCCAAAAATCTCTCCAAAAGAAAAGTTTTTGAGAAATATAAAATAATTCTGCTGTTGTAGGTAGAATCTGTGCTGTGGGGGATGCAAGTCAGGGATCCAACATGTGGCCCAGAAACCACAGGGTGCTTATGAGCAGTTTGAATATGACTCTCTTGGTGGCTGTCTGTGTTTCTGTGAACATGAGGATTGTAGTCTTGCTGTCTGCAGTATAGAAGCAATAGAGTTTGGACAGTGCTGGTGAAGACCTAAAGCAAGCTGAAGGTGTCACAGCCAAGGAGCCACAGCCTTGCCCCAGGTTGGACTGCTGCTGGCTGCTGGGGAAGATGGGCAGAGTGCAGCTTCTTGGGACACTTCCCTTGCAGGAAGCTTTTATTGGGTATTTCATAGGACTATGCTATGCTGACTTAGGTTCTTTCTCATAAAAAAATAGTTGCTTCTGTGAATTTGCTGTTAACCTCCTTCCCTGTTTCTGGATCTAATTTTATATGACTTCGTGCCAAGACAATGGAGGAAGAGGGAGAGAAGGAAAAAAACCTCTGGAAAATCCAGCTGCTTTTTTCTATATGATTGTTTGAAATGTGTTTAGCTTTCAGCAGAGAGAGAAGTCTCTTTGTTTGCACTGATTAGAAGCTATTACATGTAAACTATGGGAGGTGACTTCAGCTGAACTGTGCTCATTTATGTATATGGGTTCTGATAACAACCAAACTCCCATGTGGTGTACTAGAAATGTGACACATAAGTTTTATCCAAAGAATAACCAGAAAAAGATTATTTTTTAAATTAGCTTTCAGTCAGTCAATGGATTTTTTGACCTCAGGTCATTTTTAGGTGAATGAATGTGCCAAGAACTTTGATGAACTAGTTGATCAGACTGCAGTGAAGTTTGTACCACATGCTTTCCCTCCTGTTTGGTTTGTTGGGGCTTTTTTTGTGTTGTGGGTTTGCTGGGGTTTTTTTCTCCTTTAATTTTGCAGGAAGATTTGTAAGTTACTGCCTTTTTGTGTGTTGAAATAGCAAAGGTTACTTTTTCTCCATGGAGTTTGTAAGATACAGCAGAGCATAGGTATTCTTTTGCTGCACAGCTTGCATGGGAACATGCTGAAACTGCTGAATTTCATAGCCCAGCTGTGCTCCTTGAGGTTACTCCAGCTGTTTTGCTCCTAAGATTTGCTAGACAAAATGAGCACAGTAGAAAACCTAACTGGGACTGGTGTGAGACTGTCTTTTTATGGAAAGCTGTTTAAATTCCTTCAGGCTGTTGTAGTACTTCATGGCCACCAGGTGAAAGACTCACTGTTCCCAGATGTGCTCGACTATTATCATGATGACTCCCTATTAGGAACTAGTAATGAATCATAGTGTTTGTTATCACGTATGTTTTTGTATAACAAATTGTTTTGCAGTTTGGAAGAACTTACACACTGGAACTTGATTCTGCCAGAAAAATGCACGCATGCTTTGTGTTAGATTTCTTTACAGTCAGATAAGTGCTGAGCCACCCTTCTAGAGGAGTTCTTCCATAGGAACAGCTGGTCAGGATCATACTGCTGTGAGGAAGCACCAGGTGCCTTGACAGATGATGTCCCGCTGCTGGAAACACAAGGGCGTACTCTCCTTCCAAATCTTCATTCTTCTTGAGAACAGAGACAGGCACAGGGAGGATGGATGTGAGGTGAGGGAAAGTACTTCAGCAGATCAATGGCTGGGTCAGGGTGCCTTGAGGGCCAGGTTCACCTCCAGTGCTGGGTCCCAGTTTTAGGGAACTAGCTTGACCTGCTGGTCTGACTGAATGTATGGGGTGGGGTGGCAGTAAGGCATGTTTGCTGTTCTCTTTCTCTGTTTCTGTCTCCAAATATAGTAACTCATTTTTAAAGTTTTACATTTTAGTAGAGTGAGATCATGTTCCCATGAATATGTTTAATGTTCAGAATGATTTCTGGGATGTTTGCAAACCACCTAGCGTTCTCTTTCCCAGGGTGGGGTCCCCAAGAGCAGTAGGCATTTACGTGCAGGGTGCCACTAACGCCTGAGTAGGACCAGGACTCCTCACCCTTCACCTGCATCTCAGGAGCTCCTTTCCTCTCACCAGAGAGCCTGACATGGCAGCACGAGGCCTTGGTAAGGGGCCAATACTGCCCCAGCAGCATGTCCACAGTTTCTGTGCTGGTGCCACCAGGTAGAGACTGCAGGGCTTCAGGGCTTCTGGATCTTTTCTGAAGCCATGTGAAAGACATGGGAACTCACTGCTTGAAATCTAAAGTTCCCCTCCCACGCACATAGGAGTAAATCTGGGGTTTTTTTCCCCCCTTCCTTGAGAGGGTGGTGTTATTTTGGGTGCAGTGTTATGGAAAACACTGCACCTGCTTCCCAAATCCCAGTGTCATGCACCGAAGTGCAAGTTTTGTCCAGGTGAGTAATTATGATTGTAAAGTCAGCCTGGAGTGTGATTTCTTGATTTATTTACTTTTTCATTTTTTCCATGCAGAGCTGAGCAGTTGCATATTTCTGCTAATAAAACAAGATTTTGGTGTATGACATAGAAGAAACATGAAAAGGCGATATTGAGGAAATGTTCACTTAATTTGATGCTGGACTAGGGATCAGTTATTGCAGCTAACAAGTAAAGATTAATCTGTAGACAATTTAGCTCAACAAAATATCAGAAGTTAGTGGAATTTGAAGGATATAAGGCTTCTTCCATAAACATTTTTTACAGAGGGAATGTGTGTCGGTGGCCCACATTAATGGGAAAATAACTTCTGATTAAGTGTTTGCTAATTGAGTACTTTGAATTTTTTGCTAAATATATTGTAGAACAAGGGTTTCAAGCTTTTCCAGCACAGAGTGCTGCAGAGCAAACCTCAGGGCAGGAAACCCTCATGCACCTTTGGGTAAGAAGAACCAAGACTGGCATGTGCAATGTACCTTGGACAGAAAAAATCCAGAAGGCATTTTTGCAGTGTTCCTCTATGTGAAAGCTGAACAAGGCTAACGGAGCACTACAGTTTTACTCCGGGATAAATTACTGTTGTTTGCTATGCAAATCTTATGATTGTAATTAGGCTAGGATTTGGACTGCTGTGTACACTGATCTTTGTTCCCTCTGCGCATGGGAGCTAATTCTAATGCTGCAAAACAGCACAGCAAATGCCGAGGTCTGCTCAGCCTCTGATCACTTCTCACAGGGTGCATTTGCTCCAGTTGGACAGCTGAAAACGAATTATTTGCCTCTGCCTTCACAGGGGACATAATCACGCTGCAGGCATCTTGTGGGCCGCTGAAATGTTCAGGTACTGTAAAGTCTCGCTTGAAACTGGGGGTTGGAGAAAACGCAGGAAGGAGGTCCTGATAGGCATCTAGTTTTTAGCAAACTGGTTTTAAAAAGTGATGTTCTGCTACTGATTGGTTAAGGGTCTGGTGGCATGTGTGAGCTGTCACGACAGTGATTGCAGTTCCTAGTATGGCTATGTATAGCTCCCGTTATCTGTGCAGCAGGGCTCTGTGTAACCGCAGCCTGTGGCTCCTTGCCCGCACTAATGAGCTCTCCCCAAGGCCGGGCTTCTGCCTGTGGGGGTGGCACAGTGCTCCAACCGTGCTGCTGTTTTGGAAACCAGTTTGTTGACTGTGCTCAAGTCCAGCTTGCCCAAGCTGCCGTGCCAGCTTGGCTACCGTTGGCTGCGGGAGCTTGTCCCAGTGCAGCGTGGCTGGCCCCAGAGCTGGCTGGAGGACGAGGCAGGCTGGCAGCTGAGGCTGCCAGGCTGTGTAGGCTGCAGCAAAGGAGAATTATCACCTAGACCTGGACTGGGGGGAAGCACCATCATGGTGAGGACAGTACAGGTGAGCCACACTCACAGCCCATTCTCCTCCCTAGGAACACAGCTACCAGTGTTTGGTCAGCTCATGTGGTGGGAGTGCATCCCGCAGGCAGTGGGTGTCAGTTTTGTGGTGACCCAAAGAGCAGGGGAAAGCCTGGGGTTGGCTGCTGCCAGCCATGCTTCCCAATATGTGGGAGAAGTGGGAGCAGAGGCATTCAGGTGCAGGGGTACCAGCTGGGGGTGTCAGGGAGATGTATCCTTCTCTTAGCCCTCCAGCGGTTGTTGGCAGGGGTGAGCACCTCGTCCTTGTGACTGAGGTGGTGGCTGCACACCCTCAGCGTGGTCAGAGCCTGCATCTGCACCAGGGCTGGGCTCTGCTATACACCTGCCTCCCCACTGCTCCAGTGAAGTCCAGCAAAATAAAAATCTTAACAGCTAAAAGATCTATTTGCTTGTGCAGTTTTATCTGCAGATAGATAGAAAGGCATTATTTGGAATTTGTTCAGAATCATTGCGAAGACAGAGGAAGAATGAAGAAGTACCCTCTAGGGGACAATATAACATTGTTTTTCTAAAGATATAGTAAATGACACGATCTGGTTCTTAACAGCTTGTAACTCCTGTAAATCTCATTTATTTCTTTTTGTTACCTACGCATATAAATCAGAGCAAAGCAGAGAAATGGTGGCAGTTTTACTTTTTGTTGCATGCTCGCACATGACCTCAAATCCATTAATTTTGTTTGTGTAAATACAATTTAAGGGAGCAAGGAAACTGAAAAGGCATCGAGAAACTAAGGTGCCTAACAAAAAGCAGAAGAAATCTTCTTTTCAAAAAGTGATTTTTCTGACCAAGTGTATTTCATTTCTAGTGCTAATAAGACAAAGTGTGTGTTGTTTCCATAGCTGGATGGCACCCTATTTCTGAGCAGGTTAGAGTGTATTCTGAGGCTGTTGTTAAAAAATGTATTTTACTTAATTAAACTTAAGTTAAAAAGGGGCTTAAAATCTGTGTGAGCTTTACAAACTGCGTGCTGCAGCTCTATGTACATTCCTTTGCCAATGGCATCTGTAATTTAGTGTTGAAATACAAAGGATCATGACTTGGCCTGTAATGATCTCTGAGGAAGAATGTGAACTTGACAGTTTTGCATTGCTAGTTTTGGGGAGGGGAATCACAAAGATCCCTGTTCCCTATGGTAGCTCCTAAAGTTATTCTATTTGCGGTGTTCCAATCCCGTTGTTCTGGTACTCCTAGAATTTAGAATGCAATAAATTTGCAGTCAGGATTCTAACATGGTGGTGTGGGGTCAGAAATACTGTGTAGTGAATGCAATTCCAGTATGCCTGCTATTAAATAACTTTTAAGTCATTCTAGTTATCTTCATGACGCATATAATGAAACATAGAAAATCTTAGGGCAAGTGTTAGACAGCTCTGGATATTTCACAGCATCACTGAATATTCTGAGTTGGAAGGGACCCACAATGGTGATCAAGTTGAACTCTTCAGTGTACAGGGACTGAACCTGTAACCTTGGTGTTAATTATCACCATGCTCTAACCAACTGAGCCAATCTCATATTTCAAGATGTTGGGCAGCTATGTCAGGTCAGAATTCCAGGCCATGCTAGCAAGGTTTTTAAAAGTGCTTCCAGCTCTGCAGGTAATTTTTTTTAGGGCTAGCTGACGTCTTTGTGACTGAGTGTGCTGCCTGGGGAACTGTCTGTGGGGCTGCTCAGCTTGGAGGCCCTTGCTCAATACCTGGTCAGATGCAAAGCAGTCCCTGATATTAGAGGAGAGCCTCTGCAGTACCCCTGTGCAAATCATTCCTGACCTTATTGGATCTGGAGCACCAAGGAAGGTTAGCTAATGGAGCACCACTGCAGAATTTGGAGGCTGATTCAAGAGATACCCTTTTTCCCCCTTTGCCTTTCCAGCCTTCCTGTGAGCTGCCCACCCTGGTGCCTTGGAGGTGGGCACTGCCCCGGGGCAGCTGGAAGGTTTGCTCAGGAGCTTGCTAGTGATGAATCACAGAGGTATGGCATGGATTGATAAGGTCGTGTACTTTACGATTAGACACATCCTTCCTCTAACAGCAGTTCTTTGTCTCCATTTTGCTTTTGGTAATGTGTTTTGGCCGTTTGCATACAATGACTCTCCATGCAGGAGCTGTTTGACTTGAGACAAAGTCACTATTATTCTAAGCAAGCTCAGGAAGCCCTCAGTGTTGTTACCCTCAGAAGGGTGAATTTATTTAAAAGCCAATTAAGTTAAATCACCAAGGAAATACTTTTATTTTCTTGCAGCCTAGCTGTAAAGGACTTTCAGGTACATAACCAAGTGTATAACAAGGAAAATCTGCCTAGCAGCTATGTTGTTGAAGCTTTTGTGCATTTTAAGTGATGGCTGTAGAGGAGTATGTTCTTTATCTGTAGCACTAGCAAAAAAAAAAAAAAAAAAATGTTCTTCAGGTATTCACAGTGCAAGTGTGGAGCCTGGGAACCATGGCAGAAGAAAACTTACATGGTCCACAAATTATTGAAAAATACTGACTCTTGTAGTGCCTGCAGCCTGACCCAACACACAAGTCTATCTCCTCAGTTAGAGTTGATGGAGAGCCCAAAGAACTCGGTAGGAGTACTTTTAGGCTTGTCTGGGAAGATTTTGGACTAGACTCTCAAGGTACATGATTTTGTCAAGTGTCTGCTTGTGTTTACAAACAGAAACCTTTTTGAGGTAACCTGAATATGACATTCATGGTGCTACTGTCCTTTTTCAAAGACCACCTCTTATGTCTCCCCAGGCAGTGTCTCCTGAGCCCTTTATGCTCCTTGGTTATGAGCCCCTGTCTGTGGTGAAGCCTCATCTCTCCTACCACAGTCTCTGCTACAGTGTCCTGTTGCTCCCTTGGACTCTCTTGGCTGTTCTGGCTCCCCTCCTTTGCTCTGTATTGTCACTTACTGAATAGACTTGCTCAGCAGAGTTTTCAGAAGGAAAACAAAACGAGGTAGTCATGGATGACCAATATCAGCTTTTCCTTTTAACTCAGTCGTAAAGCACTGTTGGCTCACTCGTTTGGTTTCTACTGTCTATAAAAAGGTTTTGTCCAAGAAGTCCCCTTTTTCCCATCGCCCTGTGTGACACCAGTGCGGAGATGACCTTCTGCTGGAAAGTCTCATTGCTCAGTTTTGTCACTGCTCTGTATGAGTTTCCCTGGCAACCAGTTTGAGCTGCACTGAACCAAAAATATCTCACTGTGCTGGGGGAAAGTCAGTTTGCAGACATGTATTTCTCTTTAATGAGTTCTCTGGATGGTCCCTGTGTTCAGCCTGCAGATGTCATTATTGGGAACCAACAGCTGGGAGATGTGGTGTGCCCCGTTTCCTTGCTTCCACAGGCAGCACGGCCTGTGAGGAGGCTGCCCTCATGATTGTCAACTGAGCTGTGACTGTAGGACCCATCACACTCATTTCTCATGGTACTCTGAGGGTCTCCTACTGAGAATGGTCTGTGCAGCAGACACAAAGTCTGTCTAGGATTCCTTGGATCTCTGCAAATTTCAGAAATTCATAATCACAAAATGAGTAAGGTTGGAAGGGACCAGACTTACCTTGGTTATTGCTGACAACTTTGTCCACATTTCTGTGTAAATATATGCACCTTGCCTTGTAGCTGGACATGCAGTGAGGTGCAGATTTGCTCCCATCCTAGTCTTGAAAGGCACAGTTTGTGACACCTCCAAATGAGCATATGTATAAATCTTTGAAGGTCAGGACCCACCAATTTGCACAGGAGAGAATGCAAATTGGAGATGTTATTTCAAACCTTCCTCGTTCAGTTTTGACTTGCAGATAATCTTTTCACTACCTAATGTAGAACACTGATGTGAAGAAAAGCATTTGTAATTCCAGATGTGCTCTCAAGATGACAAAATTAGAAGAGACTAAATTGGAAAGCAGTATGTCATTTTTAGTAACAGATTCCCTTTTCTGGATTTGTAGGGTGTGAGGATTGCGGTAAAAGCCTTATAGGAGAATGCAAACTCCACGGACCACTCATCAGGGCTAAAGATAGGGTTATTCCCAGCCGAGCCCGTCTCACCCTACCTCACTACCTCACTTTGCGAGTCTTGGAGCTGCGAGCTGGAAATCAGCAGAGTAAGTATTCTAACTCTTTTTCCCACGTTTGAGAAAGAAGAGACAAAAACACTGGCCTGTTTTCATGAGTAACTCAAGGCATAATCATCGGGCATTAGCATTATGAAGACTGTTTTCAGCTGAGCACAGCTAAAGCTCACAGTCAGCTACTGTTTTTTATGACTGATTTCTGGTAACAGATGCAGAGACTGATGGCAGGACATTAGCCAGAGCTGGTGTGACATTTAGCTGTGAGCAACCAGTTAGCTCTGTTCAGTCAATCCAACTTTAATGAATGTTGAATTTGTATCTAAGAATAACAGTCATGCACTACAACTTTTTTTCTCTTTTCCCAAGCATGCAAAACAGGAAAGACTATTCAATGAAAGGTCAGAAACAAAATGGTAAATGACATCCCTTATCCACCCCCTGTAAACTCAAAAGATTACCGTGGGGTGATTTACCTTTTGCAGCATTTACAGTTCACATTATAGAAAGACTGTTGTTTCCATCTGAAAGCAAGGCAATGTGAATGCCCAAGTGTGAACAAGGGAATTATGTCCTTAGCATGCAAATTTTCCACAGCTACCTGTGTAAAATTAGTCCTGCCTAGATTGCTTTTTAGAAAACAAATGACAAGATGCCTACACTGTCACTCCATTGATGTGGCAGCAGAATAACTGGAATGATTAAGAAGGCTAATACTGTGTTTTTATAGATTCTCTCCATTCATGTTGGGAGAGAACAACCTTCCAAATTATGCCCAAAAGCAGGGGACTATGGTAACATCAGTTTGTAGATTGAGGAGTATCAACATGTTTGTGTTGCACACTCAGATTAACATCCTGTCATGGATTTTCAGCACTTTTGTATTCAATGTAGTTCCCATTAAAAAAAATAAGTACCTATTTATGTCCATTTTAGTTTTTTCACCTTAGAATGATTTACAGAGCTTATTTGTCTAGCAAAACAATCCATGTGTTCTGCACTATTTTGTTTATCTCCATTTTCACAACTGTAAGCATACAAGAAATAATTTATGATGTCTATGCTAATATTAGACTGGTCTTTGTTTTGTTCACAGTCCTCGGTGTATTTGCAAAGAAAGGAATACAGAAGAGAACACAATTTGGTCCTTATGTTGGTCAGCTGTCTACAAAACTGACCTGCTATGATGAGAGCAGGCTAGTCCTGCAGGTAAAAACCCACTGCTTTTCTCTGACGTACATATGTGTCTTTAGCAGTTTGTACATATTTAGGTATTTTAATCAGTCAATTTGCCATCTGATCCAGTTTATTAATTGTACTTTTGACCTGTAAGCATGAGTGTAAATCACATTATTAGGCAGTACAGTATAACCTGAAGTACAAAAATGTTCTTATATATTGTGTTTTCTAGAAGTTTGCTTTCCTGCTTTCTAGTTCTACCATTTCCAGGGTGCTAGGCCTATCAGTCTAATAGCTCTTGATAAACTTTTCACAGAGCATGGCTGCTGAACTTTCTTCCCTGATAACACAAAAGGATTTGTGCTTTACACCATACCATTGGGAGGTTTGAGTTTGTGCACTGAGTTAGCAAGAGTGACAGAAATACGCACTAAGGCATCAGCTTAGTAAGGAGAAACAGTGCAGGGATAGGGAAATGCTTCTTTATTATTATTAATTTTTCTTGTTATTAATTAGTAATAATTGTTAATTTATATATAGACTTTGACACACAGTGCACTAGCTCAGTTTATTTAATCAGATTGTTATTTAGGGCTGGTACCTTCTGTTGCTGCACATGTTGGTACTGACCATCTCACCTACAACCATGACACTTTTATTTGTACTTTATCCAGAAAAAATCGTGGCCTCTCCAGACTAGCCCAGCTTAGACAAATATACATGCACATCCTTTCCTACAGGAATTCCTTGGGAGTGAGAGTTGATCACAATCCTCTGGACCCCAGTCTTTGCATTTTGCTGTCGGGGTTGGGGCTGACCATAGCTCCGTGTCATACAGTGAGTCCATGGTCAAGCCACAGCCTCTGTCAGGACTTCCCAACAGATCATGGTTCTTCCAGAGTTTGCATTTCAGATCAGGCCCTCTCACCCCCAAATAGAGAGACACCAGCAGCAGCTGTCCTATGACATACTGTATGTCTTCATTTGAGCTTTCTCCAGAAGGTTCGGTCTGGAAAACGCTGTGTGCTGTGAGGAAATATTTCTTTTGTTTGAGAGCAAAAGTATATAGCTTCAGTAGTTGCTGTAGTTGTCATTTACACATGGAAGTCATGGGAATCATCTGCCAGGAAAATAGCACTGTCCATCATGGGATTTTCATGGCATGTGGACACCAGAAAGGATTTGTTCTTCTCTATAACTAAATTTCTTCAGTCATTTTATTAGACACTATTACAAATGCAGAAAATGTTCTTCTCTAACAATGGGTAGATGAGCTAAGCACCCAGTTCCTTCCTCTTCACCAAGCCATTGTAAACCACACCCTATCCTCTATCAGTCAGCACCATTTGCTTAAAAGTGTACAGTGATAAGCACAGCTCTGGCTGATGAATGGACTGTTTCTTCAGAAGAGGAGATTAGAGTCCCAGATTTCCTACATGACAGCAGTAGCTGCCTTGACTTCTCCCTAGCATGAGTATGTGACCAAACTTGTTCAATGGGCAGGTGCTTTCGTCGGAAATATGATGAAGTTAGATAAAATATTTCCCAGAACAAATGAAAATGCAACTTTTTTTTTTTTCAGTTACTTGCTCACTTACATGGTTAGTAGAAAAAATAGATGCTGTGCTGACATCTGTTGTGCAGCTTTGTCTGTCCATGGTCAAGACACTGTTGCAGAAAAGCAATAGTGTCTTTTTTGACGTTGGTAGTTTTTGCCTCATAGGGGCATTCTCTTGGAAGGGAATCTGGGAAGAATGAAGTAGGGCATTCTCTTGGAAGGGAATCTGGGAAGAATGAAGTAAAGCAAAAAGAAAGAGATCTTTCTGGCACAATTGTTCATTTGTATTTACTTTTGCATTGTTAAGGGGAAAAAGAGAAGACTGTTAAAATACAATTATGTTGTACATTACCTCTCTGGACTTATTAATACAAGTTATACAATTGTTCCATGAAAAATGTAGCAGCACTGAAGTTTGAGATTATCAAGTGCACAGGAAGTAGATTAAGGCATAAAGCTTATCTCTCTACCTGCCTGCACTTAGTTCTTATAATACTATCTTCATATAACATAAAAATGATGAAATATAAACTGGAAATACCTACAAAGGCCTACAGTAATTGTAGTAGCAGGGTGCTCAGCAGGTATTCGTTCTTCACTTTCTTTTGCACTCAGTGTTCATTAAGAGTGATCTATTTCAAAACAACCATGGTTTCAAGGGACATAGGTCCAAGACAGGGCAGATAACTGAAAGCTGTGATTGCAAGTTAAAGAAAACTAATGTGCCTCTGTATGGGACTTGGTTTTATCATGTTCGCTCTCCTGTTCTCCCCCTTTGTTTCAGGTATTGAAAGATGGAGGGAAGTACTTTCTGGACACTCCCAATGAGGACTGTGGAAACTGGATGATGTTTGTCCGGCTAGCCCGGAACCAAGAAGAACAGACCCTTGTGGCTTATCAGCACTGTGGAGAAGTCTACTTCACAACAGTTAAGGTAGCTAAACCTACATTGCTTCACCTGTTATCCAAAAAGAAACTTATAGGCAAAGGTTCTGAGAGACTAACTCTTTTACAATGAAAGATTGATTATATTCTGCAAACAGAATCATCACATACAAACCACCTTTAATATAATTTAATCCGTAGTGAAGCAAGCAGTGTGTGGGGTTTGTTGGGAAAAGGTGTTGTGTATTTGCTGTTGTGGGTAGTGAAGAAACTGAGCAGAGGGAAACAGAAAAATCATTCACTATGGTAGTGTTTAAACTGAATGCTCTTCAACCTCAGGTAGCTATATGTTGACATTGTTTGGCACTATTACATTCACCAGTACTTCGTTATGGAAATATCTAACAAATTCCTTTCTTTTATTACATTTCTGGACACATATTGTTTTCTGAGCACATTACCCTGTGCTGAGGAGCAGGGTGTTAAGTGAATCTTTATGTATAATTTTCCATGCTCATTTAATCTGAAGACTTAACTGCAAAACCTAGGATACTGCAATGTTGCCATGAAATGATCAGTTTATGTTAGAGATTCTGGACTGTATCTTTGTCTGAAGAGAGAGAACAAGGTACTCTGTGTTTAGAAACAAAACTAGAACATACAGTCTTGGTTTTTATTGTTTTGGCCACTTTTTAGGCAGAGTTTGTTTTAACCAGAAATAACTCTTTTGCACATTTGGGAAACTGAAATCTACTTGTTGAACATAATGCTTGTGTGTCATTGTGAGCAACATTAAAAAAAATAATGAAAAGAAGTTACTATGAATTAAAATCCAGCATTTGAGTTTCATTTCCAAGATTGGCACATATTTCTGTGGCATAGTAGTATTTACGGTTTTCCCTTCATTTTTGTTTCTCCACCTGCACAGTGACAAAAATATTTACTGTATAGTGATGATGAGAGAGTAACATTAAAGTACCCTTCAAGTCTTTTATAACAGTATGGAGTATAGTTGGTTTTGGGATTAACATTAAAATAATTATTAAGTAAAGAAAAGTAAATGTGAAACAGCATGTGCTACTCTGAGACAGATTTAGGCTGTGTTTGAGAAGCTCATGTACTCCATATAATTTGAGATTTCAATTTAATTTGAAATGCATGATATGCTTGTAAAGTTGACAGGATTGCCAGTACTACATTTGGGAATCATGAACTTTTCCAAAAAGCAGTTGTTATAAACTGGTAACTTAAAATTTCCAGTCTAATTTAAATTCTAATGAGCCAGCTCTCTGCCGACTTCAGCAGAACTCCACACTTCGGCATTAATGTGTCCTGTGTGCTGACACAAAGAGTGTCCTAGGATGTGGCATGTGTCTTGGAACCTTTGCTGTGCTGTGTGTCATAGGGCATTACTTGGGTTTTGTTTCTCCCAAATCCCCGTATCATTCCGTGTACTGTGGCATCCTGCAGGTTTTGTCCTGGTCAGTGAAAGCAATGGCCTTGTGCTACACTTAGGCACACCCTGCTGGTCACGCTGTGAGGCTGGCTTAGGGCTGATTAAGAAGATACTTTCTCAAGATGCTTTCAACAAGCATCTTGAAGTGTCTTAAGATGGGAGTAGGATTGGCTCCTCTTCCCACTTTTTTTACAAAGAAATGGGATTTCAGTGACATGAAACTACAGCACACATGTAAGTGACATACTAACACCACCATTAACTTACTTACTGACCTAATGGCTGCAATCCCCAGAAAAAAGTGCTTTAAAAGGTATAGAACTGTGAGGAAATAAAAATCATCCATGGTTGCTATTGGTCTGATCCCAGGACAGTTTTATGTGGGTGCTGCAGTTCTCTTATTGGTGCGCTGGTGGCACAGAGTAAAAGACATCTTGTGGATTTGCATACTGGTTTTTAATGTCAGTTTTAATGAGATTAAAGCTTTGAATTACTTGACAATTTCACCTACTGATGCACTTGCTCTCCCTCAAAAGTCACATTGACCACGTCTCAGCTTCCCATAAAGGAGATGGCTGCTGGTCCAAGAATGCTGGGCAGAAAGTCATGACAGTGTCAGGCTGTGCAGTTTTTTGTGGGTACCAGTCTCAGGTGCCACAGGCCAAGGTCCCAAGACATCCTCAAATGTTTGTCTCACAATGCATGATGAACCTCCTAGTTAATGGTTCTGCCTCCTTAATTGAGTGGAGAATTCAGGACAGACCATTTATTTTTAGGCCAGGTGTTATCAAAATGTATACCCAACCCGTACTGTTTGTAATTAGCAGGCAGGAGTTCAAAAATTCAGTTTTCAGTATTAAACCCACAATTACCTCTCACCTATCAGCAGTCACAATCTAGGTTGTCTTTCCCCTACCATGCTTTTCCCACACCAGTGTTACAAAACAAGTGGGTTTTATGATGTCACATTTTCTGGAATAAGACTCAGCTGCTCTCTTTCCTGGCTAGCTTGTTTTTTTTTTCAGTGGCACAAGTTTATCTTAGTTAAAATAAAACTACATGTACAGTGCAGTTTGGCCCCTGTTGCAGTAATGTTGTTTTTTTATTATAGATTAAGAAAAATGTGTACAGGGTTAGTGAGTCATACAAATCATGACCCTAACGTTTAGTTTTCTCCTTTACATTTAAAGAACTAATAGATCTTTAGCCAGTTGAGTGTAATCACTGCTCTCTTTTTCTATTTGCTATATTATTGACTGAAAGTATTTGTCAGAAGAGGTCATAGTCCAGTCCAAGGAGAGATTTGAGCAAGCATGACTGGATGGGAGACTGCAGATTATGGGCTCCTTTAATCGTGGTGGGGAAGGCTTCAGTGGAAGGAGGGCAGTGTTACAATAAAGCATGCTCAGAGCCAGCCGGACACATTAGAGCCAGCGCATGGAAAGGCCCCAGTTTGCCTTGCAGTCCACATATTGATCAGCTCTTCACCCATGCTCAGTCACCCATGACATATTCAAGAGACATCCAAGCTCTTGTGCATTCTTGAAGCATTTTTCATTTGTCCGTACCCTGTAGTTAGGTGTTGTGTCCAATGGGCTTCCAGACATCAAGGAATGGGCATGGGATATTGCTTGGGGAGACTGCTGGGTGTCTGAACATCACAGACAAATACATCTCGCTGAGCAAAGGTCATGAGGATTAAAGCATCCCTCCTGCTACTTGGCCCCCCTGCCAAATCTCTGTGCATACACAATTTTGCTTTTAGAAACAGAAAGTGTCGAGCCCTAGTGGGTAGTAATGCTCAAAAATGCTTGGCTCTTTAAACTAAGTTACCAATAATTTGAACAGGATCAAAAATGCAATTTGGGTAAGGACAAAACACTGAACACCTCTGCCCCACCTATCTTTCTTGTTGTTTGGTTTAGGAAAATTGACACAGGTAAATGTGTGCTGTTTTTTTTCCATTCATAGCCAATTGAACCCCACACAGAATTGAAAGTATGGTATGCTGCCGATTATGCCAAATTTATGGAAGCTTCTGCAGTCTTCATTAAAGAAGAATCAGATGTGTCTCCTTTGCCTCCAGTAGCAGTAAGTACCCCTTCTCTGCACTGAAGCCTTCACTAGACATATTAAATTATGGTTTATTTACATGCTTTCTCTGTAACTCTAGTAATGCAAGTGTAGGCCATAGAATACTTTTAGCAATTTTAGCCAAACAGCTATTCAGAGAAAGGTTGTTTTTCCTCTCCTCTGTTTGTAATCCAATGGAGCCATCAGATGTAGTCAGAAGTAAGTGGCACCACTTGATGTATTGGAAAGACTTAAGATTGGCACTAATCTGTGGATAACCAAGCTGTCCAGCCTCAGACTTGTTCACCATTTCATCTTCTTTTGCTCTGACTGATTGGCCAGAGTACCCACTAATTATTTCAGTCTTTCCTGTTCAGTAACCCTTCTCTACTAATTCAAATACCTTCCTCTCTGTATCATAGCAGAAATCCTTAAATTGATAGGAAAAGTTTGTTAAGTGTTGAAAACATGGCTGTGAAAATCAGTACTTAATCTAGAAGGAATGTGAAACAGGGAATACAAATGAACCAGGAATTCTGAAGACTTGTGAGGCCTTCAGAGTATACTTTAGGAGGAAGGTGTGGGAGAGCCACAGCATCAGACAAGAGTCTAGCAGAGAGGAGGGCTCAATCTGGAAATAAAGATAGAGCAGACACAGCCTCACCGTGCTCTCCAGAGCAAGCTAGCCCAAGAGGAAGGGAAAAGAAGGACAGTTTATGAGAAGCTTACATAAAAGGTAGATGAAGTTGAGGAAGTACATGGTCATGTATTAATTGGAAGTACATTTGATTAGTGATTAGAGTTTTTTGGTAAATGTTTTTCATCAGAGTTTTTATAATATCAGTATTTAAAGTGAATTCAGCTGAATGTAGAGCTTTTATTTCCATGGAAATAATGCTTCCAAATGCCAAATACTTCCACTGTTTGCAAAAAAAAAAAAAAAAAGGGCAAAAAGCATTTAGGTCAGGATAGGCTTGAGATCCCCTAAGGTGTTTCTTATCCAGTTAATGAAAGTCTAATGCCAAATGTCAAACTAAGTGAGGAAGTCTCTCCTACAGCCATTGGCCATTGCTGTGGAAGGAAGTCTGTATGGCTAAACCATATTTTCATGCAGAAACCCATCCCGTTTTTGTGGCTGAAATAGCAGATAAACTGTGTCAATCCAAGGAAAATACAATTTACAACTGCTTTTATGAGTAATTTCATAAGTGGACAAATGTAGAGACTTTGAAATTCAGTAAGCACAGATGATCAAAGGTCAGGGACTCAGGACTTGTTACAGTAAATGCTAAACAAAAATATGTAAATCAGTATTTAGCCAACCTTACTTTTCTTTCGAGTTTGTACTCTTCGAGAGAGTCTATTACCAGGAACAACTGGGTGGTAGCACATGGAAGTAAATATCACCAAAGACAATGACATCTTGGAAAAGCCTAGGAGAAGAGGAGTGAGAAGAATATGACCTTTCCTTAGAATGGCTGGTAAGAAAGACCTGTCTCTGTTCTCATTGCAGAAAGAGCCTGTAGACCCTTGGATATGCTCCAGCTGTGGAAGCACTTTTGCAACTTTTGCTCTGCTGGAATCTCACCAGTGCATCCATAAAGACCGAGTCCTTCCTACGAGGTTCAGACCACCAAATAAATTGGGATCTGTAAAAGCAAAAAGCAAACTCAAAGGGAAACTGAGAGGAGCATCATTAGGCAAAAGCATTACTCAATGCTTTGGGACCATTTCCTGTTCCTCTGCTGCAAAGTTCAGCTGTGCCAGCTCAGGAAGCACTTGTGATGCTCTTGTAAGGTTTATACCTAAATGGAGAAATGGTCGGTCTTCACTGCTGAAGGGAAAAGAAGTGAAGCAGCCAGATAATTATCCCTGTCGACTCTGTGGGAAGATATTTGATTCCATTGACAAGCTCACGGTCCACACTTATGCGCACAAAGGGGAGCGTCCCTACAAGTGCTCACAGCACGGATGCACAAAAGCCTTCATTTCCAAATATAAACTGCTCAGGTACAGCTCTGAAGGCATCCCTTTTCTACTGGGTGTGGGGGGGGAAGAAAAGACATATTTTTCCTTTTTCCTTTGGGGTGTTCTAGTTACAGTTAATCCCTGAGGTCCAGTTTTTATTATTCCTGTTTTCGATAGAATTAGAGAAAACTAGTCTCCCCTAATTATGGTGGCTACTCAAAAAGATGATGTTGAGCAGTTTTAATCTACTCTATGCTTTATGATTATTTACATGTTCCTCACCCTCCAAAAACGTAGGCTTTTACCAATAACCTGAGAAGTTGTGAAAATGCCTTCCTTCAAGTGTTACAGTGTTTTCAAGTTTTGAGAGTAAATGTACTAGTATAAATATAAACACAAATAACGTTTTTCATGTGTATGTTTTGGTTTTTTTTCCTGTAGGCACTCAGCCACTCATTCTCCACAGAAATCTCACCAGTGTGGCTACTGTGAAAAGACCTTTCACAGGAAAGACCATCTAAAGAATCACCTTCAGACTCATGACCCTAACAAGATGGCCTTCAAGTGTGAAGAGTGTGGCAAGAAGTACAACACCAAGCTAGGCTACAAGAGACACTTGGCTCTTCACGCTGCCACCAGCGGGGACCTCACCTGTAGGGTGTGTGCCCAAGAGTTTGGTGGTACCGAGGTTCTGTTGGAACACCTCAAAAGTCATGCAGGGAAACCAACTGGCAACATGAAGGAAAAGAAACATAAGTGTGACCACTGTGAGCGTCACTTCTATACACGTAAAGATGTGCGACGTCACATGGTGGTACACACAGGCTGCAAAGACTTCCTGTGCCAGTTCTGTGCCCAGAGGTTTGGGCGGAAGGACCACTTGACACGCCATACTAGGAAGACTCATCCACAAGAACTGCTGAAGAGCAGGTTGCAGAATGGTGACTCAGTGGGTCTCCTTGACCAGCTCTTTTCATACAGACTGAAGGAAGATGCCAGCTTGCTGTCCCCTCTTCCTGAAAGGGTCCCTGTGCAGAATGGGATTGTGAATAGTTCAGAAACAGAGGATTACAACTGTTCACATGTTCATTCACAGCCAGGCTTGCAAACTGCTCTTCCTCTTGAGTCTTCTCCTCACTTGCAAAGGATGGGCTGTGCAGATAGTCTCCCAGCTGTCCCTCCCACGCCATGTTCAGCAGCCATCCCTAACAACCTGCATCTTCAGCCCAACAAATATGACCTTAATTCTACCTCATTTGCAGCAGGATCCCTCAAGAATCTACCGATAAAAGTGGATGTTAAAGGTTATAATGTGCATCTTCTTGAGGACCTGCCATTACCAGAACCTCAGTCTCTCCACAAAATCAGTATGGAAGAAGCTTCCTCAGGGCCCATAGGGGATACTAACAAGTACCCAGTGCACAAAGAGACAGAGGCAGCAGCTGAAACTGCAAGCCTGCCTTTCATGGATCTCACTCATGTGATGGGTTTCTGGCAGCTCCCACCAGGTGACAACCAGAACACTATTGGGGACATTGCGATGGCGTTTGGCTCAGAGGAACCATCACACAGGCTGAATGGCCTCGGCCAACAGCAAGGTCTTCAGCTAGCAACTGGTGGGATGGCCATAAACCAGCTGCACCATCTTCCTCGCTCCTTTCCATCCACTACAAATTCTGTAACATTGCCTCACTTTCACCATGCCTTCAAGTAACCATCACCCTGTGTGGGTCTTCTCCCTTTTTTTTTTTAAGACTATGCTTCTTACTTAAATCTGTTAGGATGGGGGTGGTTTTGTTTTTTGTTTTGTTTTGAAGAAAAACTACCCCAGATGTTTTCAAAGCACGTTATGAACATGGTAGTTAAATTCAGGATGTTAATAAACAAGAAGCTCTATTTTTCATACTATTAGTTTTTTAGCATAAGACAACAATAGAGCTAACATATTTCCCTCAGCTCCCTCTGTATTTTTGTTTCTTACTTTTCATGCAAACAACTGAATAACTATCTTCAATGACAGCAAAGCATCATAACAGGCACAATAAAACTCTGGCTGCTGCAATAGGTTGGGGTGAATGGGAACAGAGGGGAAATCACAAAGAAATCAATTTAATGAGCCATAAATCACAGCAAATTTGTACACATGGCAAATGTAACAAACGATTTATCAACATCAGATAGATTTCTGTTAAGCACTTCATTAATGAACTTTATTAATCCTTAATTTAAATCAGAATCATTCCAAGAGTAAATATTACATCCTTGTTTCACTTTATTCAAATGAAGATCATCACTATTATGATTATGTTAAACTAGATTTTGTTTTCTGGCGGGGAGTTCAGCTGTGTGCCTCTCCAGCCTTTTTCCTAGGGCTGGAAATAACTACCACTTCTGAATGACTGTGAAGAACTGTTGTCTTGGATACATGCAGTTCTTAGAATAGGAAGTGAATTGCCTCAAAGGTTAGAACAAAATATTAATTTTCATTTAGGGCTGGATCTGTCAAGACATCATACACTGCTCTCTCTCGCTCTCTCTCTCTTGTAAAGCACTTGAGCATTTCCTTAGATTTAAGCTTATGTTATCCCATTGGGTCAACAGCTTGATTAATTTAACAGTTAATAAAAAAGAATGCATCCTACATAAGGGGCCTTCATTCACCTTTTGTTGATAAAAATGGCCTTTGTTTAGTCTGGGAAATGATTATTGTAACCATCTGAAAATGTGGGCTTTCACAGAAGGCCGACCCTGGCCCAGGGGAGCCTGTGCCCAAGCGAGATCCCTGTGGAGCCAGGGGCAGGCCCATGCACCGAGGGGCTGTGCTGGTGAGCTGACACTGGGCCCTGGTCAATACCAGGTTCTGAAGCTGCCTTACAAATGTCGACTGAAATTAGTGGGTGTGATAATGGTTGAGGCCGTTTTACTCACGGGAGTTCTGCTCAAAAACATTGGGACTCCAGCCTTTGTTTCTTGCAGACTAAAACCATGGACACTTCCATTTGTTTCCTGGGGTAAATTGTCCATGAACAGTTGCAGTGGACAGTGTGCTGGTGGGATGGTCCCATCACCTGATGCATGAATGAGCAGAAATTGCCAAAATCACATTTTCCAGTAGATGACATCATTAAACAAACAAACACTTCACAATTTACTTTGTTGCCTAACCCGTAGTTATACAAAAAATAATCACGGTTTTAGGGAATGGCAGTTACTAATGGATTCTGTTGCAGCTAAAACAGACACAGAACTTCTGAACCTGAGTAAATTCTCAAACCCCAAGAACTACTCTTCCATTCAATGCAAAGAGAGTTCATAGTACCCAATGATCATTACAAATACAACACAAAGCAAGCATGTTCTCTTCTCCCTCATTAATCACGGGAATATTTCCAGAGAGCTTCAAATAAAAAATAATTTTTAAATGATTGCTGTTTTGCTGTTACTGAGCTATGGATCATTGTACTTTTACAATGTCATTGAATATTCTTACAAGTTGATTGGCACTTGGATTAAGGAAAGGTTGTCTTATTGCAGTTCATGAGAGAATGTGTTCTGCAGATGCAGTGCTGAGGGGTATTCTTCGTTATGAAAATTTTTGGCATAAGACAAACCAAAAGGAATTTTAAGATCGTTCCTGTAATGACAACAGCAGGAAGAAGAACAGGTACTGCACAGTCATGTCCAGTGAGTAGTTATTTAAATTACGAGTTCCAGAATAGGGAAAAGGTTGCAAACGATGTTATATGCACATTCTACAGCTAGGCTTGTATTTTCATCTGGACTTGGAAATGTGTGTGTGTATATTCACTTAACTGTATTTTTTCCTTGTTTGTGCAAATTGTATTCACTTGGCTTCATCCCAGACTATGTACTTGTAAGAAAACGCAAAAAGCTAAACTACAACAAAAAAACCTTTGCTACAAAAAAAATTTGTAGCACTGCCTGATCATACAAGTTTTGTCATTTTGGTTTGTGCTTTTATAAGAGGTGTCAGTAATTACTAAAATACTTGTCCTTGGATTTAAATGTGATGTTAAGAAGCAAACATTATGCAAACACTGAGCATGTTCTTTCAGCTGCTCTTTCAGTCCCTGGAGCAGGGTGCCTGAGATCTGGGCTGCCAAGAGAGGTGCTTGTGCCTGATCTCAGCCTCTTCTGAAGTCTGGAAAGATGATAAGCATTTCTCATCAATGCACATGTAACCATAAGTTAAAGACCAAGTCTCATTCAAATAAAAAGAAAATAACAACTTTTGATGCATTTTAAAGTGCTTAAAAAGCACACAGTGATGGTGTCTGCAAGTAAAGCACAGAAGCAACTCTTAAATGTGCAATACTGCTTAAACCCATTAGCCCATTCCATTTACTTTTTCCAGATTCTTGAAAAATCATCATAAATGTAGCAGAAGCTGATGATGTCCCCTGACAAAGAAAGCAAGTTATTTCAAAAAGTTATATTTTCAAAAAAAAAGTTTTGTTTTAAAATTCTTGCAATTTAAGAGACATGAGGTACCCCTGAGTCATCTAATACTGGAAGTGGGATTGGACTTTCTGATTGTGTTTTTTAGGGAGGCCTCTGTGAGCATTTCTCAGAGGCCATGGGTAGCTGAGGCTCAAGCTGCAGGACATCTCTCTGGTTGCATTGCTTCTGGCTCATGCAGGGCTGTGGCAGCACCAGTGTGGGGAGGCAGCCCCACGTCCACTGGGGGTATGGTGGACAGAGGCAGCAGGCCAAGCACTGACCAGTCTTCCCTCTCTGGCACAGTCCATTCCTCCTCCAAATGTGAGAAGTGGATGTAAGGGCAGAGAACTGTCATGGAGAAGGTAGGACAGGCCATGACACAAGCAGTTAAGAGATGGGAGAGAAAGATCGGGGAGGTCTTAGGATATTTTACATCACATTCAAATAGAGATAAAATTACTCTTTTTTCTGAACTCTGCTTGAAAAGCTGTAGAAACAGAGCAGTATATGGTGAATAAACAACAGAATTGCTATAATCAAATGATACTGTAGAAGAATTAAATTTAGTAAACATTTGGTCTCATTCAAAAAAAGTATTCTTTTTATGAAAGAAGAAAAAAGACATGTAAACCTGCTAAAATAACATCAAGAAGCTTAAATTATACTACATGGAGCAAAAGACTCCATCCTCTATGTAAACACAAGTAGTTCTATTGCTAAGTTCCCATCCTCTATCAGAAACCAAGCTCAGTTCTTTTTCCTTCAGTTTTATCAACTTTTCCAGTTGGAACTTTCCATTTTCTTAATCAATGGGTTGCTGTTAATTTCAGAGGGCTTTTCATAGCCAGTCTGAACTGGGATGGATGGTACATTCCATATATTAATGACAGGTTCCTTTTTAGTGGAATTTTTAAAATGCTGTTCCTCCATACACCATTCCTGCCCTTATATTTTTTTGGTATAGTTTTGGAAACTTAGATGTGAAATTCTACATTTCCATACACAGACAGAAAATAACAGGGACACACAAACAACAAGAAACACAATAAAACTTGCTCTAAATTTGAGGATTCATTTATTTGGTTGTTAAAGAAAGCAACTGTGGTTGCACAGTATATGGGTTTGGGGTCTTTCCCTTCTTCTTCCTGGATTGAAAGAAAGGCTAAGCAGCTAATACATTGGGGCTACTGTTATGCCTGCTTTTGCTGGCTCTAGGAGTTACAGTTGCTTCAGTGTCATCCTTTCTGTATCCACCTAATATTGATTAGCTAGAGTCTTAGTAGTTTAATTAAACTCTTTAAAATATGGTATTTATTATGGCTGTGTCCAACTACTTCTCATCTTCATTTACTTTATGAGCATTTAATAGGTAAGAAAATTCATTATGGATTTTAATTGAAAGCCTTAATGAAAATTATTGGGCTAAAAATACATGTTACATCTCTGAAAGTTTAAGCAAGGTGATACAAGACTGATAGTGGATCAAGTGACCAAAAAAATAAGAAGGGCTATACCTTCACAACATTTCTGTCTTGTTGATCAATTTCTAAAAGCAGTTTAAGTGTTTAATGCAAAAATGAGATTTGGTTTTAGTCTGAACTCAAAGTGCTTTGAAGAAGATGCACAGTATACATGGCCGTTTACCACATATCAATCACTATCATTCATTGTTTACTGGAAGATTCTATTAAATATTCACATGAAATTCCACAGTGTTCACTTGTCTTCATCAATATATCAAAGCATTAGAGGTAAGAAAAAGAAAATCATATGGTACTGGATCTTCCTACATTTGGGTAAAACCATTGAATGAACTGCTGGTAATGTCCATCCCCTGTTGGCAATCATTTAATTAAGTCTTGGCAACAGATATAAATAATCTCAGAACTTTAGAAAGGACAGCATAATAAGATTTGTAGCCTAGAGAGAAAAAACCCCAACAAAATCTAAGCCAATGAATTTCAGTTTTCTTATTTTATTGGTCGCTGTAGCACTTCAGGTAGAAGTGGTGCTGGAAAATTGTGTTGCTTAAGATCTTCCGTAATGTGTCAGAAGAAAGCCTGAACACATCCTTGCTGACCAGGCACTCTTATCTTCTGTTGTCTGTTTGTGGTCTAAAAGCAGCAACAAGCCATATCCTTGCTATTTCTTATTACAGAAGGAGCTTTTATATTTTACTCTATTTTATCTAAGATTAAACCTGTATTCATGGGAAGGTAATGGAGCAGCTCACCCTGGAAACCATTCCCAGGCACATTAAGGATGAGACCATTTGTTTGCACCACTAAAAGCCAGTTGCACACGTCTGCTTTCTCAGCTGAAAAATGCTCTTGGGTAGCACTGAAACTGATCTCTCACCTGCCCAAAGTGCTCTGTAAAGCACTTTGCAAAGCTCCAGTTTCACAGAACATACAGCAGCAGTGGCCAACACTGAGCACCTGCAAGCTCACCTAGGCCACTCCTTTCCACAGTTTCACTGTCCTCTATTTTAGATGTGAGTGTGGATGTCTGTCCTGGGCCCCTGCTGAGGGTAATGGCTGGCCCAAGCCTCTGCAAACTGACTGCAACTACAACCCAAATGATACCTGGACTTGCCAGTGTCCCTAGGGAGAGGAGGTGTCAAGCCTGTCAAGCTCCAGCTTTCAGAATTCAGCGGCTAAACCATGAGAATGGTGCTGGTACTGATAATTCTCTGTTGGTGGTCTGCAAAACCCTGCGTGATAACCACAGGAGTCACTATGCTGTTAACATAGTCCCAGGTAGATTGTCCCAGGTAATCCAGGGAGTGGAGAACACCAGATGAGACCACTAGGTACTGAGAGTAGTTTTTCCTGTAGCTGGCAAAGTCAAGGAGGTGGGTAGAGCTGATAATGGCACTATGGACTGAACACTCCCATGCCCATTGCAGCCTTCCCCTCTGCTGAAGGACCCAGCCACTGACCAGCAGCAACCAGGGACAGTAAAACTGCACACAGAAGAGCCCTGCAACAACTTGGAATGTGAATCTGTGCAACTGACTGTTTTGTACAATTCCTTTTCATCCAATGCTCCAAGCACTCTCACAAGCTTCCCTCCCAGGCTCAAAATACCTTGCCAGCTACAGGGAATCATTCTTTGCCACATTTCCTTCTAGGAACTCGTGTTCTGCAGTTGTTCTACATTTCACCAGGGTGCAAGATGCTGAGCCATCCTTTTGAAAAACAGCACCACAACCACCTCAAACAGGGGCTGGAAGGGCTTCTTGCTGCTGTGACATGGCTTGGCATATCCAGAGATGGGAACACCACTGACTGCGTGGTCTGAAGAGCAAAAGCACCAGACATCATGGGCTGAGAAGTGAAATATTGAGGAGAAGGAAGAACTGCCACACTGTTATCCTGACACAGTCATTACTGAAATGAATGCTGGAATCTTCCACACTTGGACAATGGAAGCACACTGTAAGTGCACAAGGTTTGCTGGAGAGGTTTGCACTATCAAGTACCAAATCTTCTCAAGATGTCTGTCACAGCAGAGGACAGACACTGCCTGCTTGGGAAAGGGTGGTTCCAAATCAAAGAACATTTAACACCAAAATTAGTATTCCCAGCAGCCTATACTGGGGGCCTGAGGAGCTCGGCAAAGTTTTTGGTGAAACTGATTGCTTCAATTAATACCAAGGAGCTCATACTGCAAACACTGCAACAGAATATTGTTCATAACAAATGCAAACATTACAATTACATTATAATGTTGAAATAAAAAAACAATAATAGTTTCTTACCCAGATTTTCCTGAAGAATTTTTCTCAATAGACACGCTTGAAGATTGTCCTGTTTTCGGTATTTCTGGTGTGGTCTCTGCAGGTCATTATTTAAAAATTTTACTTGCCATAAAAAATGATAACCTGCATAAATTCATAAACCTCAGAAACACAGGGATCAAAGACAGTGATACAAGTAGCAGTATGCATTATCATTCACAGGTTATACTACAAATAACCATTAAAATAACTTTAAAAAACATCTTCTAAAGATAGACTGATACAGGTCATGATTACCAGTAGCAATGGGTTCTAGAAAACATATTATGTTGTATCCTGCTTCAAGGGAGTTGTTTTAGGGAAGTGGTGGTGTTAATTTTAAGGGCTGGATCAACAAGGGCATTTGGACAAACAACTCACAAAGCTTCATCTAAATGGACTTAAGGTAAAAACTGTGGAATAAATCTTAAAATTGAAGATTAGAGGTTTGGAGTTCTTTATGAGCAAAAAGAACCTCAAAACCAGACTGTATATTTTAGGCCTACATAGAAACTTCTGTTTGAGGACCTCTTACTGAAAATGCATTTGGGTCCCTCCTGAGGACCCAAATGAAAACCTCTGTGCATACAGTCCACACAATGGATCAAGATAATGACCAGGAAAGCCATTCACTATCAACAACATCCATTTGGAAATTTTTGGCCTTTCTCTTTTATAGCAAGTGCCATATGGAAATGAGTTTAGGATTTCATGTCAGGACTCGAAAAAAAAACCCAACCCGACACACACACAAAAACCAAACAAAAACAACAACCCTTCAAAACCCAAACAAACAAAAACCCACCGAAAAAACCCCAAAAAACCAAAAAAAAAAAACACCAAAAAAAAACCCAAAAAAAACAAAACCCCACCAAAAAACCCCAAAAAAACCAAAAAAAAAAAACACCAAAAAAAAACCCCAAACCAAACCAAACCAAACCAAAACCAAAAAAAACCCAAAAGAAAACCCAACAAAAAAGTCAAATTTTGTAATTCTACATTATTCTATCAGAAAACTGGATTCCAAAGTCTAGGATCTGCTTTAAAAATGCCTCCCCCCAACCCCCCAAATACCTCAGGGTTTGTTATAAGAAAAACACAAATATGACTAAATGAAATCCTTACCTGCCTCTTCTGTGTCTGTGTTGGCACCATTTTGTACTTTGTCCAGAAGTGATAACACAGCAGTTGTTAACGGTGGAGTTTTTCTCTCAGTCAATGGTTGCTTGTCCTAGTAAAAAAAAGATACACAATCATCACTTAACTCTAGAAAGGAGCTTATAGACCCTAGTGAAAACTCTGCAAATTGCTGTTGAAGCAGTGCTAGGAAGGAAAAGGCAAAAGGTCCACCCTCTCGCACTTGCAAGACATTTTTCCTGCTCAAAATACATGGAAGAGTAATAAGATTAGCCAACAATTTTTTTTAAAAAAAGGTAAAACAAAATGTCCCCCCAAACAGTACTTTCCTAAAGGAACTGTTTACATTATTATCTTTTGTATAACAAAACAAGATCCCACTTCAAGAGACTGATAATTAGCTCCACTTTTCTAATTTCCCCAAGGGGCTCAGCCCTTTGGCCTCATGTCTAGTGACCAGGGAATAGCAAACCTTCCAACAGCAGGGAGCCCTAAAGAACAGGAAGAGCTTTCTCAATGTACTGCAAAAGCTGCCAGGTTTCTAATTCTCTACAGCTGTTACCCTGGAATATAACTGCAGAAGAGTCTGAAGAAGTTGTCCCAAGTTTTTTGTACTGTCATATTCTGTCACTTTTTTTATCAGAAAAAGAGTTCCAGTTATGGGCAACTCCCAGATGATATTCAGCATGTGTCTTCTTCTAAGAGTTTATCAACTTCCCTGGAACTTCAAATCTTATATTAATGCAGATCTTTACTCACCACGAACTACAGTTTAGCAAATCTGCTTCCAGGACAAGACAAGTGTGACTGTGTTTGCTTACCAAAGCCCATCTGGTGGAGTTTACAGCATGACAGACATCTTCTTCTTTACGGAATTCCATGTTCCTCTGAGATGGAGCCTCATAAAACCTTTGTAAACAGTATGGAGGCTGAATATAGTATGAGCATAAGAAAGGAACAGCTTGTGTCACAGTTTATACATTACAGGAGAAGACTTCCCCTGCTTTACTGGAGCACTCAAGATGCAGTTCAACACCTGGCCCCACCAGCAGGTGTCCAGGACAAATTCCCATCAGCTCCCAAGGTACAAACTTAGCAGAGCTACAGAACCTTCTTCCAGAAAAACGCTTGGGATACTAAAATGCACGCTTATTGTATTAACCCAGAAAACAGTAATTGCTTTCAGGTATAAATCCTGGGGATTTATAAAAGCAGATTTTATCATCTTCGTCCTATTCCTGCTGACTCCCAACCTCACAATTAACTAGTCTCAGCAGAGCTCCTCGAGAAGCATGTGAATATCCAGAGCTCTGGCTGCATAGAGAGTCTGAGCCTGGTGTTAAGTGCTGGAGGACAGTGGGAAAGACACCTGCATGTGGTGTGAACAGATGGATGAACTGCTCAGTCTGGTGGCAGAGCTTAAAGAGGAGGTGGGGAGGCTGGGGAGTATCAGAGAGTGAAAATGAGAAGTAGACTCGTGGAGTTGCACCCTTCCATCCCAGAAAGAAATGCAGCAAATGGAAGATCNCAGATGGACCACAATTCCAGGTATTATTGTAGGGCTTGCCTTGCATCTGAGGGGATCTGAGGGTCCTGTGTGTCAACCAGACTCACACCACAGGGAAGTCTGCTGCCTTACTGGAGCTGGGGTAAGGGATATTTCCACAAGATTCCCTGGACTAATTCAGCACACTGATTACTACACACTAGTGATTGTCCTAGTGGGCAGCGACAAGGAAATTCGGTCATAGGTTGGAGTCAATGACCTCAGAGTTTTTTTCTGACCTAATTGATTCTGTGATTTAGCAAAACACTGCTGAAGCAGTTGTGCCTTGCCAGCTGAGGCACATCCAAGAGCTGGTTTCTGGGTGTGAAGCAACATTGTGAAGAACACGTAGTAGTGCTTTCTAAAATCTTTTTTGAAGTATTACTGTCCTGATTTTGCTAAAAGATCTTCATCAACTGTTCTGGCTGGTGCAGTCCAACTCATTGCGATGAACAGTCAGTGTCCAGGGTCAATGCAGTCACATTCAGCCATTGCAGCCATCTCAGACCCTTTGTCCCTGTCCAGTGCCTTTTACAAAAGCAGCCCAAGTGTCCTTAGCAATACTAAAGATACAGCATGTTTTCAAATCATTTTGCTCAGTAACGATACAGATAAGATAGCCAAAGTAGCCACCAAAAGCCTGCCCTAGACTGCATGAGCAAAATGGTTCTAAGCACATGGGAGGAGAGGGGAGGACAAGACAGGGCAGATACCTTGGCTTCAGGGGTCTGGCAAGGACACCTGGAACTTCAGCGGAGCATGGGGAGTTTTGGGCTCTATTTGGAGGCGCATGAGACAAAAAGGAATCTTTCTCTCTCCTTCCCACAATCCATGTACTTTCTCACCAGTACAGGATATACATCTTGACTAGGCCACTCGGCAATTTGTCCTTCCTAAAAGGCAATTCTCCATGTGCTCTTGCATGACTTGGTATCATCCAAGAGGGGGAAGGAAAGGGAGGTGCTGCTCATCGAGTTGGTAAAGTAAGACCAGAAATAAGAGTCATTAAAGAACTCAGCAGTGGAAATTCAGAGAGGAGGTTGACCCCAATCAAGGAAGGAAGATGTGTCCTGCTGCTTATATTGCATTGCTCTCCTCTAGGACAGGAGAGAGCCTGGAATCATGGCAGCTGCTTTTGCTATCAGTCATAAATTTTTGCTCTGGAAGTGAGCTCAGAGTGTTCCCCCTTTCTCCCTTCTGCTCTCTGCTTTCCTAACACAGGCAGGACTCCACTGAGACCCTTTTCAGGATTGCTCCCACGTTTTATAAATCACACTATCATGAGATATTGTCTGTATGTGCATCTTTTTGCATCTGTAACTTTTAACACAGGGAGCTCTGTGCAGAGGCTGAACCTGATATTGAGTAGTAAACCAGACCTGTCTTTTATCTAAATATCTTTCCCTGAATGCAAAGCCAGGTAGAGAAGGGGACAGTGGAAGAGCCACCACGTGAGAATGGGGAAGCCTGTGTACACTACAGTAGTTTTGAATGGAGAGAGGATATATTTCACCCTCTGTTGCACAATAGAAGAGCTATCCTGACTCTCCTCCTGAAGTACTAATATCAGACCCCAAACTTGCTGCCTTTAAAATGTATGGTTAGTTGTCTCTTCTTCCCCACTGCCTCTGCCTTGCAATCCCACTCAATTCAAGCCAAAAAACAGAGCTGAAAACTAGAGTGTATGGAGGGAATTAACGTTCACATTCTGTTGTGCCAGGTGTGCAGAACTGAAGCCCATCTGTGGTTAATAAGATGCCACTACCTTACCAAAGATCAGTACAAGAACAGCAATAAGATAGAGTAGACCACAAATCTGGATTGGTGCTTGGTGGGGGAGGAAGGTGGAAGAGGGTGGCCCTCCTTCACAGCTTTTGTGACCTGCTTGGCTGATTAAATAGCATTAAGAAAATATTCATAATCATGCTTCCAGTTAGATTTCTTCCCTGGCTGTTTCTGATGGAAATAAGAGAAGACACAAACTATACTTCCCTCTTGCAATAGATAGAAACATCTTAGAGCAAGGGCTCTTTTTTTCTGAGGGAAAGAAAAAATGTTACAAACGTTTAGACAGACCTAAGAGCATTTCAGAAGGATTAGCAAAGAATCTATGACCAACACCTTCCCTTCTCCACTTGTCACATTATTTTTACTTTAAACCTTTGTGCACTTCTGTTTCTTTCCACAACTGATTTTAAAGGACATTTTACAACAGCAGTTGACCAAATCAGTAGTGAATTTGCATCTCTGGATAAAATAATATACATGGTATATCCATGTGTATTCACTTCCTCCCCAGCAAAATTACTTGCTCCAGTAAGAGCTTAAGTATCTTTTCCTCCACATCTGTAAATAAGTTCAGGTCAAAAACTTTTTTAAACCCTTCAATAAAGTGGCCCTGAATCTCTGGAAATTCATCTGTGGAAGGGCAGCTCTCAGGTTCAACCTTGGGCATTCATGCACCAACTGTCTTGAATCGTGCTCTCCTTCAGATTTAGATAAGAGAAATCTGTTAGAGGTTCACATTGTCTTTAAAATATACACTTGAACATTTACTTGAGGAGCAGAGACTTATGTGCCCAGAGTAGGCATGGCATCTACTGATCTGGCTTCTCAACAGAGAAATATTCCCAAACACTAGCAGCACAGGGAGGGGGAGGAAAGAATTTGGCACCCAGTCAAGCACATATGTGAGACTCATCCACAACATCCAGGCTTTGTCCTTGGAGGAAACAATAGTGTTACTGGATGAAAGACTTCATATGGAGATAACACGTGCACTTCAGTTTTAACTCTACCTTTGGCAGGGGCTTCTTCACAGTGGTGATTTGTCTTGCCTATAGTCTCTGTTTCAAGATGCTGAAGGGCTTCAACTTTCTGTTGAAGGCTTTCTTGGCACATTGGATCAGTTGGGATGTAAAGAAAAACGGGTGTTTATGGGTTGGACTGATGCTTTGTTAATGATGCTTTCTTACCCAGGCTCTAAAATGACTTATATTCAGGAGCAGGGAGCTGCAGCACTATTTATTTTGGGTTCAGTTTGACTCCTGAAGGACTTCATCAAAACTTTAAAAAGCTATCCAAGTACAGCTGTGGTTCAACACAAATGAGAATAGAAACTACTTCCAGTTTGTTCTGCTCAGGGACATGCTGGAGGCCAGTCCAAATAATGACATGGAGAGAAGAACAGATTGGGTCTGTGAACAGGAGCTGTCCCATTGGACTCCCCCCTGCCCCCCCCCACACCTGGTTTTCTTTCTTTCTTGGTTAAGAGGGAGAACAGTCTGATCCTGTTCAAGGGGCAAATATTTTCATTATTAGTTCTCCAAGTTTAGATGTATTCCAGGGTGGGATGTCCCCTGATGAACA
>VZTN01029350.1:0-11412 GCA_013400515.1 Erpornis zantholeuca | reverse complement strand
TTTTTCCACCAACCAACACACCACAGGAACTGGTGTCAGAGAAGAGAGGAAGAGAATGAGGAGAGAGAAGAAGAAGAAAGAAGGAAAAACCACACCCCAAAGCATCCATCTTGTGTCTATATAATACATAGAACATAATCCTAGAACTACAACTAAAGTCTTGTGGTACACTAAACAAAAATCTCTTCACCTCTCCTGGTGCATTCAGGTTCTCCCAAAAGTGGAGGGAGATTCTCCAAAAGCCTAGGTCGCTGGCCAGGCCATTTTTGAGGAGCTCTAGGGATATAAAGAAACCACCAGAGGAGCAGGAGAAGCTTTCAGGCTTCCCTGGACTCTGACATTGAATCAACGAGAGAACTGTTTCTTTTGGAGAAACTGCCATGGCATGGCAAGAGAGACTCCTCTCCCTAAGTGAACTGAAGAAAGACTATTAGAGAGGTGGTAAACTGAGTGAAAATTCCAAGTTTTGTCTCTTTACATTGTTAGTGGGAAAGGAAAGAAGAGGTGGGGGGAGGAGAAGTGTTTGGAAGGTTTATTCTTGTTGAGGCTGACAGCAGGTCTGACAGCTTCACAAACCTTAATTTGGACATGATTAACTTCTATTTGTGAGAAAAGCCCATGAGAAGAAAAACAATTAGTTTTTACCCATGTGAATGTAGCATCAACAGAAGTAAAAAAGTAAAACAATAGAAGGAGAAAAACAGTAACATATTAGCACCTGGTATTTTTCTGAATTCTTGAAGGCTTGTGCTATAGGTAGCCAATGGTAGTGTATTATAGTCAAGTTGCCAATAATCATGTAACGCAAATCATTAATATCAAAAGTCTATAAAAAGAAGCCGCTTTGTTTAACAAAGGCTTTTTGCACATTGTCCAAGGCACTGTGTGTGTCATGTCTGCCCCAACAGTGACATACTCTGACTTATTCTTCCTTTAGCTCTGTAAGCAGTGATCTTTCTTTATATTCTTTAAAGTTTTAAGCCTGCTTTGCTTTTCTCCAAATCGTTGTCTCACAGAAGAAAATAGATGTAGACTAAAACCACTACACTGGTTGGTTTTTTAGTTTCTTGATGAGGTCCCCTCTCAGCGTTCTCTTCTCAAGGCTGAACAAACCCAGTTCCCTCAGCCTTTCCTCATAACAGAGATGCTCCAGACCCTTCATCATCTCTGTAACTCCACTGGAGCCACTCCAGGAGCTCCATGTCCCTCATCCCAGTGGCCAGATGGCTTGCTGCTGTATGGTAGACCTTGTGGTCTCTTAGGTGGCAGGCTGCCCACTGATAGAAGTGCACCCAAATGGTGGAGGCAAAGAAGGCAGGAGGGGTCTCTCCCTTGGGTATCAACAGTTTTATTTGCTGTGATAGGTCCAGAGGAGAAAGACCAGGAGAAGAGCTGTGCAAAGGATTTTATACAGAAGGAAGGAGAACAAGGGAACCAATGGAACCAGGGCTCGGGGTAGATTTGGGCGTAACTGACAACTAAATATCCAACCGGGAAACAGTAAAGGTGGGACAAAGGAGGGACCCAATGGCACACCGAGGGAGAGGGAACTTTCCAGAGGAAAGGGCATGCCTTAGGGGGATTGACAAGGCTTCTCTGCCCAAAGGGCAGGGAAATAGGTGGAAAAGGGTAATAAGTCTCCGCCTAATAGGTGGGGAAAGGGGCATGACCAACTCAGAAGGAGGAGAAGAAATGGGAAAAGAGGTAGCTATGGTAACTGGGGTAGAGAGAAACAACTTACAGTAGAGCTAAACAGGATGAACAGAACAACTCAACTAGAATCTAACAGAACAGGAAAAATCTTTCAATCAAAAGAACTTTTTGACTTCCTTGGGCATTCCCCAGCTTGCTGCAAGCTGGGGTGATGCAACATGGGGCATTGACCACCTCTCCAGGAAACCTGCTTCAGTATTTGACCACCCTCTCAGTAAAGAAATGCTTCCTGATGTCCAGTCTGAACCTTCCCTGGAGTATCTTTAAACCACTATCACGTCCCATCACTGGATCTCAGAGCAACTCAGAACCTTCCTTCTTCAGTTCTCTCTTCAGGAACCTGAAGAGAGCAATAAGGTCACCCCTCAGCCTCTTTCTCTCCAAACTAGACACACCTGGAGTCCTCAGATGTTCCTCAAGGGAAGCAATTCCTTCTAGTTCTTTCACCAGCTTTCTTGCGCTTCTCTGGATGCATTTAAGGAATTTCACATCCCTTTTAAATTTCAGGG
The DNA here is from genome assembly GCA_013400515.1 of Erpornis zantholeuca. Classification (NCBI taxonomy): domain Eukaryota; kingdom Metazoa; phylum Chordata; class Aves; order Passeriformes; family Timaliidae; genus Erpornis; species Erpornis zantholeuca. The sequence goes on along the minus strand of VZTN01029350.1, from coordinate 9,190 downwards.
CCCAGAACTGCACATGTACTCAAGATAAAGCCACACCAAGACTGAATACAGCAGGATAATCATGACGGCTAGTGATGCCATGTTTGACGCCCCCAGGATGGGGTTTGCCCTCTGGGCTGCCTAGGGACACATGGCTGGCTCAGTTCCAACAAGCACTCCCAGATCCCTTTCTGCAGGGTGGGCCTCTACCCACTCCTCCCAGTTTGTAATTGCACCTGGCAGTACTCTATGATGTACTCTATGATGATCTGCATCTACTTCCTAGATGCAGAATTTGGCATTTTGTCTTGTTAAACTTCATCCCATTAATGNTTTAGTGACTGGTTAGGACACTTGTCTGTAAACTTTAGAAACTTGCTATTGGCTGAAAAGCTTTTAAGAATGTTCTGTCACTAAGAAACTTTGAGATGTCAGCAGACGTGAGCCGTGTACATTCTCTTGTGTACATGAGGCTGATGCCTGAAATAAATAAATAAATAAAAGCTCGTGGAACATCTGGCTGTGCTCCCGTCTCATTGAAAAGATATGCCAACATGTTTGCTCCATGATTAAATCTATCTAGACCCCTTTGCAAAGGGGTCTGATCTCCCAGGAGACCTGAGAGCACCTCCCAGGCTGGTATCAACAGCAAACCTGCTAATGGTGAATTCAACTCTGGCACTGAGATAATTCATAAATACATTGAACAGAACTGTTCAATGAACAGAATTTGAGTCTGCCTGGCATCACAGATCAAATGTGCCAAGAGGAGCACAATTAATTTCACAGAAGGGATAATTGTGAGTTAGCACTCAGGTCCAAGACCTCAGCCCCACAGTCCAAGGTTATTTCTAAGGAGATAAATAGAGTTGATCAGTAAAGCAAAACTACCCTCAAGGGACTTTTATTTGTCATGTAAGCATTCCAGAACAAGTGGACAGGAAAGAGTCAATTCCCAAAATCCTATAAACCAGCAGCAATTTGGCATGTTGGTTAGTAGGATGAACACGTTACTTTTGTGAAGTACCTTCCTGAGCTGTTTTCTAGATCCTGTCACTCTCTGACCTTGAGAGTGTCCTCTGAACAGGGAAAGCATCAGTGACCGTAACTCCAGTGCAGTACACATTCCCAGGTATAAATGAGCAGGTGACTACACCCTGCACTTTTAATTCATGAAGATAATGCATACAGTATAAATATATGTTTGATAAGGTTTTAAATTAAAAGTCTTCTAATTTTGTAATTTAAAAGCAATAAACAGAAATAAATGGGCAGTTGTAATCTAACAGGTATTATGATCCAGTTTAAACTCAGCAAAGAAAGATAAGTCTGTGTGAATAAAAAGGAAAGCACTTTGAAGGTTCAAAGTATTCCCAAAAAAGAGATTAAAAAGAAATGAAAGTAAATGTTGATGCCAAAAAATCGATATATTTTTATTTAATGGTAAGAGAGGTAAAGAGAAAGAAAGAGAAAAGTAGAGAAGAGTTTGAAAAGGCCAAGGTTACTTTAAAAAGCATAGGATAGGTCACTAACTACCGCACTGTGCTACCCTTGGTGCTGTTGAGACGGGGTGGAGGGAGCGGAGCAGCTTTTGCCTTTGTTTTTTTTCTCATGTTTGAAGCATCTTATCTGCCTCCTCCCATCTCTGGAGTTCTTTGGTTGGAATGTAGCGGGTCCTCCTCTGAGATACAGGCGTGGTGCCCAGTCAATGCAGCCAAACCTCAGTCCACACGCAGTGCTCTCACTATGGGACGCAGGAGCAAGGGTAGGGGTTCCACAACTTACTCGGGGTTTCGGTCCAGGGGTGCAGGTTCGGGGAGTTGTCCCCAGGCAGGCGGCATTGGCTCCCAGAGGTCTCAGGGTGTGTCACGGCAGGCAGGGGCGGGGCATGGTGGAAGGTAAAGGTCTGGGATTCTGCCCTTTGCTTTTCCTTTCACATTTTACAGTTTTACCTTCCTTTTTATGGGCCTCAAGGTGGGCTTCTCATGGCCCATACCACCCGTAGTTTTTAGGTATTCAAGAGTGATTATGATAAGCAGACATAATGATTAAGTACTTTTGAAGTCTTTCAGGTGTTGAGCAGTCCATAACGACAAAGAATTTTTGAAGCTTTTCTCTTATTATAAAGCTCTTCCAACAGGGATACCAATAAGCCTCTAAAATCCTTCAAGCCAAAGATGATCCACTTTTCAACCATCACTATCACTTCTGTGCAAAATTCCAGTGCCCAAACAGAGTTATTCAAACAATAAACCCCAAACAGAGTCTTCTGCTCTGTGACACAGTAGCGGCTGCCCGAGGCCCACTGCATCCTACTGCAAGCATCCTGAAGGCTTCCTGCAGCTCGTGGATCTTGTGGTCTCCTCTTGGGTGGCAGTCTGCTACCCGATGGTACAAAGCATGCTCGCAGAAGTAAAGAAGCTGGAGGGGGGTCTCTCGTGGGTACCAGCAGCTTTATTAAGAGGTGGTGGGTCGAGGATGGGATGAGAAGACAGATAAATGGAGTGTGCAGAGGGTTTTATACTGGGGGCAGGAAAACCCAGGGACCAGTAGGGAAAGGGTGAAGGGGTGGATCTTGGGAGGAGTTACAACATAGCAGCTAACCATGAAGCAACAGGAGAGGGTTTAAGGGACAGTGACCAATGACACACCGAGTGGGGTAGAAGTTTCCAGAGGGAAGGGTGTGCCTTGGGGAGAGTGACAAGGGTTCTCCGCCCAGGGAGCGGGTGAATGGGTGGAGAGGGACAAGGAATCTCCTCCTAGAGACTGGGCGAGTGGGCTTGGCCAAAACAAGGGGAGGAACAGAACTTAAGGGAATGGTAACTACAGTAACTGGGGTACAGAGTTGTAACAGAGTCTAAACCAGAGCTTAACTGAACAAGAAAACTTCTTGGATTCTTTGACCATTTCCCAGCTTTCCAAGCTGGGTCACGGCAACAGCTCTGGTGCAAAATATCCTCTCCATAGAAGACCCTCTCTTTTACTGCTAAAATCACACCTAAGGTGCTTATAGTAGCAGCAAAAATGTTTAACATGCGTAATTAATACTGATTTTAGCACCAACTATTCACTTGAATGTGTAAGAGGCAAACAGCAGCAGGATGAAGTACTTTTTTCCTTAATAACTTTTCTGATTTGTGGAAACTCCAATTAAAAGGGCAGGCAATACAATAACTTTTATTCTATTTCCTTTGTGAAAGAAAATGCTCTCTAGAAGCATTCCCATTGAAAAGGTTGTGACTTAACATTTTGGAAGTTAAACCATTACATAGGAGAAGATTTCTATCTGTATTCATGTTCTTAAACTTGCTCGAGTGCCCCAGATGTCCTTGTCTGCATAGTATGCATCACAAATGCTTGGGCATACACTGGGAATAGCACATAGCTCAGTACTGGTTGGAGCTTTGCCAGAAGGTGTAGGCTTGCAATTCCTGCAACTGGAGAAACACAGAGAGCAAATGGGATATTACAGCCCTTGTAAAAATGCTCATTCTTGTTCCATGGAGGACTGTACAGAACTTACACAAAGATAAACCATTCTGATCTGACTGTAGATACCTAGGGGAATGTCTAAAAAACGAATTTTGACAGTGTTACAAATGGGAGGGGAGCTTGGACAAGTCCTGCCTTTGACTCAGATTCCTGGCAGTAGCTCTGTTTGAGGCAGCCTGCCCCCCAGATTGCTCTTGCTTGCAAGTTCTTAATAATGGCCAACTAGGTCTATTACAAAATGAATTATTTATTGAATTGACTCAAAATTAACAGATGTGAGACTTTAATCAGACTACTTACTACACAGGATAAAACAAAAAGTAGTAAATAAAATAGAGTGCACAATAAAGGTACTTATATATTACAGCTAGCAAAGAAATAGTATAAATTAGGATGCAATGTAACTTACCAACAACTTACCAATTGATAATGGAGTTCACTCAATTCCCAGGGAAAACATCCAAACTCCATGGGAGAAGTCCTACACATTTCCAGGGTGTGTGTAGGAGGCCTCTGCCTCTGTGAAAGTTTGTGTAGCTCTTATAGTTGGTGAAGAAGTGTCTCTCAGTCAGGACTTCCAGTTTATCTCTCCACATCTGCTCTCATGCCCAGTTGTTTATTAGGAATTATACCCCTGGCACTAGAGAGAGAAATTACTAACTAGCCAGTGACAACTTAGTAGTCAAATAAGCTTGCCTGGGTTATCTCATCAATTCATGCGGGGGTGAGAATGTCTGTAGCTATTGCACCAGCTGACGAACAGAGCAGATAAGCTCTTCTGTGGTAGGGGGGATGTCCTTCCACAGTCAGAATAGCTAAAATTTTTTAGAGTATTTATGGCTAGATTTATTTTATTCACCAATGTTTCTCAATGGAATAAGATTTACAAAATTTGGAGGACATGTGCAGAGCTAAATCTTGACCTTTTGTTCAGTCATTTTACCAGCTGTTGGTACCAGGACATGTTCCTGGAAGAAATCCTGTGAACGCTCCAGCACATGTTGCACAAGAAGGCACCCCATATCCCTAAGACTACAAATCTGAAATCTGCAAGCTAGAAGCATACGTGGGGATTTGTCATTAATCATTCCAATTTGAAGCTCCTCCTCAGACATATGCATATGCTTGAAGGTTATTTGCTGTAGAAGAATAACCACTCTGACAGTCAAACTCAACTTTTGTATAGTATAAGTGTAATAAACCAAGGCATGATTACCTCACTTATAGGAAAAAAACCCTGGTCAAGACTAGTGATATGTGTATTGATATATATAGCTGATGCTTTTAAAGAACTCTTAGTCTCACTTGCAAGCATTTTTTAATTACTCGAGTGGGTGTGGGGATTACATATTTAATCGGCACAAAAAATATAGGTAATTCTGAAAATATTTCAAAGACTATTAGGAAGAAAGGAAGAGTCTTGTGAAATCTTTGTCCTCTATTTCATAGAAAGGATACAACTGTACACTGCAAAGAACAAGAAACAGATTTGTTTAAAAATTACTTTTTGCATATAAGGAAACACACCATACGAGCATCCTATGGAGCCACGAATAGATGTTCTTTCTTCCTTTCTCTTCTTTCATCTCTTCCCTTTTGTCGTGCTTTCTCAACCCACATAAATATAGTTGTATATCCTCCTAACACGAGCTTGAGGGAAGGAAGCACTGTTTCAATTTTTCAGAGACACCAAAGAGTAAACGTGAAGCCCTGCGTCACAGAGCAAGTCTGTGACTGACCTGGGTAATGTGATGTATTTTTCAGAGTTTCAGATCAGGCCAAAAAATATTTATTCACAAAATATTTCAGCCTTCTACTAAAGACTCATAACCAGTAAATGAAATGCTGTTGGCAGTTGAATAAATATGTTTTCTTTCTTCATTTTATGGGTGGCAGAAGGAGTCTCAAAAAGTTTCAGAGACATGCAGATGAAAGCTTGGTAATTACAATTTACAAAATAATATAAACCTATAAGCCATCATGCAAGACAGTGGATAAAAATAACCATGAGAGAAGTCATATGGCTTCCATTAAAACATTAAACTATGCAAAAAATACCACATCTGCTCAACTTCTTGACAAGATCTCGACTCCTTTATAGCCATTTATGCTGGACAGCAGATATGCTTTATATTCCATGGTGGCAGAAAACAGCTTAGGAAGGAGGCAACTTAGGCTACAGTGATGTTGGGCCAGGCTTATCAGACATCAGCTGGACAGCACTGCAATACACTACAGCTCAGGGTTTTTCCATCAACAGCACATCAAGGACCTTAGCACTGAGTACGCTTCAGAGGAACAGAAAAGAGTCACAGATGCCTAGTAGTTATTATTCATGTGAAAGCAGGAACTGGGAAAAAGTTGGTGTGTGCTAAGGCAGATTCCTGTTTGGAAAGCCATGAGCTTTGCCCAGGGGGCTGGCTGGCAATCCAAACATTCCAGCTCCAGGGACCAGCAAAAATAAGCAAGGAGAAAAATGCCAAAGAAAACTAATATGCAGTTTGCACAGAACAAAAGAACAGTTAGTGTACTGTCGAGGGCCTGGGCCCCCGTTTGGGTTGGAACCCCCAGTTCCAACCCCTGTCCTCTGCCCTGGGGCTTTTCTTCCTTTGGTTTGTCATGTTGGAAAAAAATGCAGCAAGAGATGTTCTTCTGCTGTTTCAGAGTTGTTTTTATTTGTCTTATCAAAACCTCGGAGGGAGAGACAGCATCCCCCGAGAACACCAAGGCAAAAGAGGCAATGGCTGCAGATCATCATCTACTTTTATATCTTACTAACAACCATTCAAGAAACAATGCGTATTTTATTTTCTTTTCAACACCAGTAAACCCTCATCTTATTGATATGTCTTTTCAACACTAACTTTTTTCCACCAACCAACACACCACAGGAACTGGTGTCAGAGGAGAGAGGAAGAGAATGAGGAGAGAGGAGAAGAAAGAAGGAAAAACCACACCTAAAAATCTCCATCTTGTCCCTATGTAATACATAGAGCAAGATCCTAAAACTACAACTAAACTCTCTGTGGTACACTAAACAAAAATCTCTTCACCTCTCTGGTGCATTCAGGTTCTCCCAAAAGTGGAGGGAGCTTCTCCAAAAGCCTAGGTCACTGGCTAGGCCACTTTCGAGGAGCTCTGGGGATATAAAGAAACCACCAGAGGAGCAGGAGAAGCTTTCAGGCTTCCCTGGACTCCGACAGTGTACTTTAAAGTCTTTTCATATACGAACTCAAATCCTCCCTCCATGTACAGGACACCAGAAGTATTGTCAGCAACAAAGGATATAAGAAGTACAGAAAACCACAATATGTCCTATTTTTGTCCTGTATTAATACTAGACAATTTGGGCTTACTTTTTATTCTAAAGCACCAAGATTTGAGAAATGGTAAGCACCTGCTTTCTTGACTGCCTTCAAAGGGAGTTGTAGGTGGTGCCAAAATATCTTGGAACTTACTACTGTAGCTAAATAAAGAGAATGAATCCTGTTCTGTATTCATTTGCTCTGTATAGGGAGCAGAGAATTTAGGAGCATATAAGGGACAGAGTAAAAACCCCAGTGGTATTATTTTAAAGTAAATCTATTATGTTTTCAAAGTGCCTTCCAGATCCAAAGACAGGTCCTTCTCTGTCTTTTCAGTCAGAGTATTCCTCTTCTCTTTCTGCTCATAAAAATAAACTAATTGAGACAAAACTGACCTACATTAAACACCTTGAAATAGAGGTAGAGATTAGGAGGGCTACACCATAAGCTTCTGAGGTGTAATTTCCAGCATTAAAATTGCTACTTTAAAGCTCCTGGATTTATGTAATATAGTAGTAAATTTTAATCCTTAAGATTTTTGCAGTTCTGGGGTCAGATCTCTTTGTCTAGGATTTCCAAAGGACATTCAACTTTACAAGCAGCTTTTATTCCCTCTCCTGCTCCTGGGTTGGCAGAAGAAAAGATAAATTAAATATTGTTAATATTTATGTAATAATCAAATGTATTTCTAAATGCTTTATAATTTAGGTGATGTAAGAATTTCCTCAGTTCCAGCATCAAATTTGTCTTTAATCTGGGAAGTAGAGCAGAATACAGAGTTTATATGTCATCCATGCGATTTCAATGGAAAGACCAGTCCATTTGTTCTATTAAACATGCCCAGCCTGTAAATCATATAATATAATTCCTTTCTCCTTCAGCCAAACCACTGATGTGTCTACAATCTGTTATCTCAGTAACTAGAAAGTCTTTACAAATAAAGCCAAGATAAATCTGTTAGTTGGGAAACTGAGAGCATCCATTCAGTTGTTGTTTCAGTTTGATAGTTTCATTTTGAACAAAAGCTGTATTCTCTCCTCTCCTAATCTCGCAGTTACAACTGCAGAACACATGTGAAAGAAACACATTCTCCAGTCTAGTTTTCAAGGGGAAAAAAGGTTGTAATGACACCCAGAGAAATGTAACTGATATAAGCAAAACCAAAGACAAAAATGTCAGTGTGCTGGTCACAAGGGCGTGGTTGAAGAGTACTGTTTGGGTTTCATGCATGTTATAGGTTAGTAGCCAATCAATTGATCAACCCAAAGCCAATTCGAGATTAAAAATAACCCACAGCCAATTAGGGTTTTAACAATTTAAAATTTATTAAGCAAGCACAAGCAGGCAAAACAGTGCTGGGGCGACTGGGGAGCCTCTGCTCCGCCTGGGGCTCGCCGCCGAGGTCTTCGTGTCTTTGATCTTTATACCCTTCTGGCTTCGGATCCCAGTGTCACTTCTCGTTTCTGCGCGTGCGCAACCTGTTGCCATGTAGCCCGGTGGTCGTGAGAAAGAGGGCCAGATGTCCCCTTTTCCGCTGTTCCTTTTCAGGATGTTCTTTCAGTCTCTGTCCAAAATACACCAGGATGAAGGCCAAAGATCCTCCTTTCCGTTGTTCCTCCTTGGTATGTTTCATAGACCTTGCCCAAAATATACCATTTCCTTTATATAATGAGTTGGCTAGCTTACAATACTTGCTTGGCAAAATGTTGAGGTTTGATATACTAGTGATTAATTAGTAAAAACAGCTGGTTACATCTTCCCCATTTATCAACTTATTTGACAACAACTAATCTCTATCATAGTCCTCCTCCCTTTCTATTTTTACTGGTAATTTAACAAACAACTGGTTTCTATCTTAATTCCCACTCTTCTATTTTTACTTGTAACTCAATCAGCAAAACAACAGCCTTCTCTCACAATGCATAGTCCCGTTGGACAAAAGTACTATGTTAGCATCATGTTTCAATAAACACAGGCCACCAGGGAAATAGTTCTGTTACACAATGAAATAAAAAGCAAGCTGTGCTTCTCCTTTTGAGACAGGAAAAAAATGCTCTTTCCATTCTGACTTGCTTTTTATTTAGGATAACAGGAAAATGCTGTTGTTTCAACCAGTGGTACTATATGCCAGACAAAAAAACTATATTCATTCTAGCCAGTGCAACATATCATGCTAACGAGTATTTTCTTCACTTTATTTTTTTAGTTCCAATATGCTCGATGGCATATTCAGCGTGCAAATCTTTCAGCGCATAAACCTGTAAGGAAATGCAATACTGACACAAATACAGTTACATGGCTCAACAAAATATTCATACAGAATGTACAAAAGTAGAGCATAAATCTGTATCTACAGCTAAAGCAAAAAGAGAAGATAGAGATAACAAGGTCCTTGTTGTAAGGTGTTTGAACCC
>VZTN01029349.1:336-14738 GCA_013400515.1 Erpornis zantholeuca | reverse complement strand
TATGTTCTCAAGTAACTGATAGTCCCATATTTATATATTTTCCTTTCTAGGGTTACCGGTACTGGGCTGGGATAGGAGTCCTTCAGAGTTGTGAATCTGCTCTCACTCACTACCGACTTGTAGCTAATCACGGTAAAAACCTTTTACTAGGGTAACATTCTTGACTTTCTCTGTATCCCTCAATTAGAAGGTACTGAGGTACTCCCAACACTACTAGTATAAACAGAAAATTGCTGCCATTAAGCAAGTTACCCATTTGCCTCTGAATCATGATACACTATTTTTATCTCTATTGAAATGTCTTAGAGGGTGTCAAAGTAACTAATTCTCTCTTGAGTAACAGCTTGAAGCTCTGTAGACAGCTGGTTTTACTAAGTTATGGTGTAACTTCTGTATTGAAAAAACCTGTCTGAAAATTTATCTCATCTGTTTTCCAGTTGCTAGTGACATTTCCTTGACTGGTGGCACAGTGGTTCAGCGAATTCGCTTAGCAGATGAAGTAGAAAATCCAGGAATGGCAAGTGGGATGCTAGAAGAAGACTTGATCCAGTATTACCAGTTTTTAGCAGAGAAAGGAGATGTACAGGCACAGGTAAGATTCAGTTCCCCTGATGACATTCAGACATTTTTAAGAATTACAGGTATGGCTTTATGAAATACAGAAAGACGTTGGAGTTGTAGTGTTCTCTTCATCCTGAGTCAACCTGATTGCTATCTCCCCATTAGCTTTTATGTGAAGAGACTTATATTTTAGCATGTTTAAGGTAGAACTTGGATAGAAAATGCAAATTTTTTTTGAAAACAAGTCCAAAACATTACAACTTCAGCAGCTTAGGAATGAAGTCTTGGCTTTCACTAGAAATCAGCCAGACTATTTCAAGGATAGCTTCAGATGTTGTGGAGGAAGGTTAGATAAAAAAACTGTCCTTGACAAGGGATTTCAATTTCTCACTGCTCCTGATCTTGCATGACTTCTGCATGCTGTAGGCTGGACCTCTCCTACACACAGTGCATATGGGGAGGATGCTAATAGAGGCAAATAGTCACAATCCAACTTGGTCACATATGACTTAAGACTTAGGTAGACAGGATTCAAATGAACAGTTGTTACTTTGCATCTAGGACAGTATGTCTCTTCTATCTGGGATAAATTTTCATTTAGGCTAGTGTGAAAAAGTAGGACTGTACTGTAGTTATTGAAGCAAATGTCTTTGCACATAAAATTAGCTCACCTGTATCTGTATTGCTAGAAAAAAGGAAGTCCCAAGGGAAAAGTGACTTTCTTGCAACATAAAATTTATTTTCAGGTTGGCCTCGGACAGTTGCACTTGCATGGGGGAAGAGGAGTAGAGCAAAATCATCAGGTACCCTTTCTCTATATCTCTGATGTATATTACACTTGGCAGAGGGGGAGAAAGTATAACTGAGAAACCAAGTGATGCAAAAGTGTTTTAAATACCACTGTATGGTGTGTAATGACTTCAGTAGCCTTGTTCATTGTGACTAGAAGATGGAACTGATCTTTTTAACCATCTCAGAAATGAGAATGTACTACATGTACAACAGCTCAGCCAGCTCCAATACTACTTGATAAAAACAGTTCTTGTTTTTGGCAATCTTTATGATGCAGTGAGCATGCATTAGTGATGATAGTCTAGCTTATGTGGCTTGCAAGAATATTTTGCGTCTGTAGACAAAACAGTGCAGCTTTAAATACTAAAAATATTAAGTGTGTGTAGAAAATAGAACGTCTGCTGATGTAAGGCAACCTAGCTATTCTGCTTTTGGAAGTTAAAATAGCTTGAGGTATGTATTGAAGAACTGGAGAGCTAAGGATGTGCGGTCCTGAGGATTATTTCATCCAATACAGTAATTAATTAACAGAAATTATTTACTGGTTATCATATTTAAAATATCTCAAAAGGACTGGTTCAGAAGGGCTCAGAGATGATAGTGAGTTGTCAAATTCTGTGTAAAAACAGAATAGGAATTGGCAAATCTCGCCTATTCTAGACAGGGCTTAATGATACAATAAGAAAGTAAGATTTACCTGTGTAGCTTGTGCATAGTAGCAGTTGCAGTTTGTTGGCTTTTTTCCTTCTGCTTTTTGGAATACACTGATTAGAGGGATTGCCACTTAATATTGCAATTACATAAGTGAATAACTCTATTACGTACATTAAATTTGGTGGGAATGATAATTTTTGTTCCCAGAAGTAACTTGGAAAACAATCTACCTGCCTCTGCTCCATTTGTGAGAAAAGTTACTCAAATCATAGTCATGGTAGTTAAAACACTTGTTTTCTTCTCTACAGCGAGCATTTGAATACTTCAATCAAGCAGCTAATGCTGGCAATTCCCATGCTATGGCTTTTCTAGGAAAGGTAAGATATGAACACTCTCAAAAGTAAGAAAACGGACTCACTTGCAATGAAAAATAGCAAATGTTTCCTACTTTCTGGTATGAGGCAGTCTAAAACTTGAATTCTTGAATCTAAGTATTGCTGTTTTATTACTGTTTTGAATTTTTCTGCAAGATTCGAGTGTTGTAATCTGTTACGTCTTGTCTAAGTTTCCTTTACTTTACTTTTGTTTTTTTCCAAATAGTTCTTGAACTAGAGGGGTTTTTTTTAAATCAAATAATTAAATACCTAAATGTCCTTTTTCTGTGGCGGAATTCAAAACTCTAAATAGGCAACTATTCTTTTCCACACATTGTGTGGGGAAAAGCTAGGCTTCTTAAAACTTTGCCCAGTAGGAAATACTAAGTTGAGAAAGGACATTCTTCCTCTTTCGTTCTGTGTAGAGAATTAAGGCATCTGAGTGAAAATTGCCAATAGGCCTGTACTTAGTCTACACTAAAGCCTGAAGCTATCTGCAGGGTGCACCATTGTTTCAGTTTCCTTAGATTTAGGGCCTTTTTGTCTAGGGGCAAATCTTACCTGACGAATTTGGTTGCCTTCTTTGATGGAGTGAAAACAATGGTCAGCAAGGGAAGAATGACTGATGTCAGCTATTTAGACTTCTGTAAGGGCTTCGGCATGGTCCCATACAACATTCTTCTCTTCAAATTGGAGAGACGTGGATTTGAAGGGTGAAATATTTGGGGGTTAAGGAATTAGCTGGATGGATATAGCCAGAGAGCCCAAAAGGTAAACAGCATCCTGGCCTGCATCCAAAGAGGAGTGACCAGGGGGTCGAGGGAGGCAATTTTCCCCTTCTGCTCTGCCCTCACCTGGAGTGCTATGTCTGGGTGTGCAGTCCTCAGCACAGGAAAGACATGGACTTGTTGGAGTGAATCCAGAAGAAGGCCATCAAGATGATCAAAGGGATGGAGTACCTCTCCAATGCAGACAGGCTGAGACAGCTGGGGTTCTTCAGCCTGGAGAAGAGAAGGCTCCAGAGAGACCTCATTGCAGCCTTCCAATACATAAAGGGGTCTTACTAAAAAGAGGGAGAGTAACATTTTGCAGAACTGATAGTGATAGGACAAGAGGGAATGGTTTTAAACTGAGGAGAGATTTAGGTTAAATGTTAGGCAGAAGCTCTTTTATTCAGAGGGTGGTGAGGCAGTAGAACGGTTGCCCAAAGAAGCTGTGGGTATCCCATCCCTGGAAGTGTTCAAGGCCAGGCTGTTTTGCACCCTGAGCAACCTGGGCTAGTAGCCCTGCCCATGGCATGGTAGTTGGAACTAGATGATCTTTAACCCAAACTGTTTTGTGGTTTTTAATCTAATACATGACTGGCAAGCTGCTGGCAGTGATGTTGATGAGTTACAGCTTAGAAAGGTATTTAGGTTACTTGTCTGAGATCTGGGTTGCAGACTACCTTCAGCCTGTGATGAGCTAAATCCTTATTACTCCATTTGAGTACCCTCTAAGGTTAGGCTACAATAAGCACCAGCTCTAGCTCACCTTTTTCAGGCTGTCATTGCAGTAGAGGATGCAAAATTCATGTCCTCAAAGCCTAAAAGAATAGTGTAATGTGCTGTTCAAGGCACCTGACAGAAGAAATTGCAGTTCCTGCTTTCCCTACTGATTGAGTGTTTTGTCACTAATAAATGTGGAAGTGATCTGTATTTAGTAACCAATTTTTGCTTTGTTTTCACAAAGTATTTTGACTGTCAATACAATTGGACTTCCACTGGTTTCAAGATTTTTGCTTCATATGTGTTTTTCACTGCACATTGGTAGAAATTAAAAATGAAAGGTATTGTCATGAAAACTTTTTAATTTTATGGGCAGCTCATTTTCCATTAGAAAGTTAACCCCTCTGAATTTTACAGCAGAGAGATGTATTTGCTACTTCTGGACAAGTTTTAGTGATTATTCAGTAATGCAATGGTCAGAATAATCTAAAGGCAATAGACTCCCTCTCAATATGTAAAGTGAAGATGCTTCATGGTCTCCATGCTAAACTGACTACTTTGGCTGTTCTTCAGTTATGGCTTTCTCTTTCAGATGTACTCAGAAGGAAGTGATGTCGTACCTCAGAGCAATGAAACAGCCCTTCAGTATTTCAAGAAAGCTGCTGATATGGTATGATTATCTGTAAGCTGGAACTACACCATGTGCACTAAGAAGATGATTAGCTCTGAAATGCTGCAAATGCTTCATGTGTTCTTCCATGTGCACATGCCTACTCTCAGCTTCTGTCCCAGATTTATTAGCCCATAATTTTGCTTGCCTAAGATGTCAAAAACTGCTCTGGTCATGGTGCTTCATGTAGCTGTGTTCAGCACAAGGAGTTTAACTCCCATCAATAGAGTCTAACTATTTCATCAATATGAAATACTGTCCTAAATAGTCTGCAATTCTGTGAAGTGCTAGTTTTTGTTAATCTGAAGTTGTCTCATCACAGGAATTTACAGTGCTTCTGTTTTGTGAATGTATAATAGTTTTATACCTTTCATCTCATTGAACTGTTTGTTTTTTGGGATGATATTTTTTGATCATGTTAATCCCACGTGTCTGTCTTTGACCTGTCCCTTATGGTAGTGTTTGTACAGTTAAAGCATGAGTAGCCCTCCAGGAAGGGTGTTCAGCATGTGAAACACAGTAGATCAAGTTCTGGATGGACTGTTGTAAGATAACTCCATTAATGGTTCTTACGTTCCGCAATCAGAATGCTGTTCCACAGCTCTGTGCTGAAGTGAGGATCTCTCAGTGGGCTCATTCTCTACATTCACTGAAGGTTTCAAATGTGTCCCATTGCCTGTCCTGGCACTGAAGGAGTGCCATAATGCCTGCTTTTGCAGGGGTGGTGGTTAATAATGCAGCCCACAGGACAGCCACCATTCTGCCCTTAAGACAGGTTCTTAGAGTTCCTGGAGTTGTTTTGGGAGCTTCTGTAGCATCCAAACCTTTTTGAAGTTGGAAAAACTTAAAATAAGTAAGTTGTTACTTACTGCCCCATCTTTTTAGGGTTATGCGTTCTACATCTTGTATGACACTGTAGAAGTGCACAGTAGACTTTCATAACTAGTATTGAAAGCTTTTTCCCAGTTCATCTGTGTCGTTACTGAAGAAAAGTTACCATAGATGCCGTTTCCTCTCTAAATAACTATTACAAGGAGCAAAAAATGAGTCTCTCTTGAGTACTATATGTTTTAATGATCTTAAAGACATGACAGATTTGAAAGGTTTTGCCTTTCTTTCCAGAAGTGTTTTTCTGTTTTCAGGGTAATCCAGTTGGACAGAGTGGATTAGGAATGGCTTACCTCTATGGAAGAGGTGTTCCAGTGGTAAGCTTTTGACAGTCGTCTTTCTAATCATAGGTGATTGTGTTACTTTTCGTTGTCAACAGATTTTTTCTCTGGAGAGAAGTTCTGTAGAAGGCTTAATTGTGAAGATTTCTGTTACATTGAAAATTCCTTGACGAAATCTGTAATGTAAAAAAAAATATGCTATGGAATTAGCAGCTATGGAAAATCAGCTACCCTGATTTTCCTCTCAAAAGTTTGAAAATGTTGCTTAAGCTATTAGAAATGCATAGAAGTGTGCATTTTAGCAGGAGATTTGAACTGGTCTATAATTTTCTTGGGAAATAAAACAAATCCTAACTGTCCCCAATTTGTGTCTTCAGTGGGAATGGAGGAACACTTCAAAACTTTTAATTAGTTCATTTGCTTTATTGCTTTTCCCACAGGAAGGTTTCTTGTCAAATGTTTTATATTTAGCTATGCAAACAGATAGTCAAAAGTTGAATTAATCCAAAGTTGAGGAAATAAATAAGTGTTCTAGAAACAGAACAGAGTTTTCCATTCTGTTAAACATAACTGTTCATTGCAATGCAGTATGTGGATGCCAGCTTTGAGATAGCTGCAGAGTTACAACAGGCTAATATCATTGTAGTCTATTTCATTTTTTGCTTCCAAATTTTGAACAGGGGAATATTTTCACTGGAGCATCTTGCTGTAATTTTTCTCTAATACAGATCTGTCCTTACACATGTGCACATGCATATTTTCTCTCTTAAACTTTGGTGTGTTGCAAGGCTCTAATGACTGGACCAAATCTTCCTGCAGAACTATGAGCTAGCACTGAAGTATTTCCAGAAGGCTGCAGAACAGGGATGGGTTGATGGACAACTTCAACTAGGTTCCATGTATTACAGTAAGTGGCATCAAAACGATTTGCAGGTCTAAGCACTTGCCTTTTCAGTCACTGCTCACTAGGTGGCATTAGAAGTATGCATACACTGCGTAGAATGGGCTTACTGCATTGAACTTGAATTTCATTCTGGTTTTTCCTGACACTTTTACAATGCTTTTCTTGACTAATTTTAAAGAGTAAGTACAATATTTCATAAAACACTGCTTTTCAAGAGGAATGAATAGCAATGATTTTATCTTTCTTCTAGATGGCATTGGAGTCAAGAAAGACTATAAACAAGCTTTGAAATATTTTAACTTGGCCTCCCAGGGTGGCCACATTCTGGCTTTTTATAATCTGGCTCAGATGCATGCTACTGGCACTGGAGTGATGCGGTCCTGTCATACTGCTGTTGAGGTAAGGTCACTCATTCATAAAGGTCAGTAATACCACATCAGCCTATATAGGACATTTCCAGGGTATAGGACACTCTGCAGTAGTGACTGCAGAGTCAAGGCTGTCAAAAGGGAAAGTGATATACTAGCAGACTTGCTTGTATTTAATGAGAAAAATCTTTGGCTTTTATGTTATGTCGGGCATTTATTTGCTTTATTAACTTTGAAGAAAATAAAAGAATGTAATACAAAGCAAGCATCAATATTTTATAAGAACCAAATTCTTCTTTTATTCCTTGATTTAAGTATAATAAAGAAGCTAATACTAAGAATAATTCTGAGTAAGCATCTGAATCTTACAAGTTACTATCTTTACTTACTAAGAATCTTACATGTTACTATGCATCTATCTGCTTAGCAACTTTTATCTTAAATTAAATCTGTCTTAAACAGTGGAGTTTGCCTGTCATGTTTTTTGTGTGAAATATAAATATTTTGAACAGGCATCAGAATGTTAAAGGTTTACTTCTTGCAAAACCTAAATTTTTGAAGTTTCTGACAACCAGTATCTTCCCCCTTCCTTTTTTCTCTGCAGTTGTTTAAGAATGTGTGTGAACGGGGGCGTTGGTCTGAAAGACTGATGACTGCCTACAACAGCTATAAAGATGGTGATTCAAATTCAGCTGTGGTTCAGTATCTTCTTCTGGCAGAACAAGGCTATGAAGTTGCACAAAGCAATGCTGCTTTCATACTTGATCAGAGTAAGAATCTGCATATGTACTGAAAAGGGTTTTTCTGGAGTTGGCATGTTAGAACTTAAATGAAGCTCTTGTTCTCTTTCCTGCTCTTCACGCTGGAAAACAACCAGTTTTCATTTTCACTTCTAATGATGACTTCCTAGACTAAAAGTTAAAATACATTTAATTTCTGACTTAAGAGTTTTAAAATGGCATAGGCAGAGTCTTTAGGAACTTGCACAGTGCTAAAAATTCTCTTCCTTGCTTTTCTTAAGGACAGTAGTAAAAGTAGGAATTGCATTAGGTTTACCTTTGGGCTGTCCTATGCATACAAGTCTCAGTGTCCTTTGTTCTTTCTCTTGTAATGCATTTTCTCAGCACCTTCTTCTTTGTGTGAGTTTACTGATGCTGTTTTTGAATCAGGGATAAGGAACTGCACAGTTGGTTCTGTTAGATTTGAAAAAAACCTTGTCCCGTGTCCCTTACTGGAACTAGATGGCTGGAATTTGAATTTATTAGAGTTTGAAGTCATAGGGAGACAATGGAAGTACAATGACAAATCTTTCTAGAAACTGCAAAACCCAGTATTTTAAACTTTCTCTGTACCAAATCTAGGTCTCATTGCCAGCTTTATGTCTTAGTATTGAAAGCACCTACTGGTGGCTGATGGGCTAATCTAACATCTTAATTTCCAGTTAATGTTTTTCAAAGGCGCCTGAGCAAATCGTCTTTAGATAAGGTATAGTAATGGCAGTCTTGGCTGGAAGTGCATGCTTGCAAAGAAATAGCATTTTCCCTGGGTTAAAACTATGATTGTCTTTACTCAGCTATATCTGCATCTCAGCTGCAGATTGATTTTAAATTATTTTATACAGAAAATCTTTGTGTCAGTTGTGAGATAGTACAGCTGAAACCATAATTACACTAGAAGTTCGGGTTACAAATCCTTTGAATTGTCTGAACTCCGATGGTTCATGAACCCTCAAATTGTGGCATGAACAACTTCTGAAGTAGCTGAAGCACTGCTGTGTACAACATGCAGTCTCTGTCTGGCTAAGGAGTTTAAGCCTTTGTTTTACTTGACTACTCTTGGGTTTCAGATGGCCAAACTATAACAGGTTATACTTCAAGCTTGTATTTGTCAAAGTCCAAATTATGTGCTCTGAATCTCCTGCAGCTGGAATGGGAGAGATGCTTGGTAAGCCATAGTTCAGGGTGAAATTACATAGTTTGTTCCCAGCTCTTTTGTGGGCAGATAAATGGAAAGGCCATATAAATGAAAGGGGTTTTTATAAGTTTCAGATGGGTTGAATCTTGTTTGTTCTATAACACAGATGCTTCAAGTTTTTAACTTACTTCAGCAAACTGAAGATAAGCAGGGGTGTTTTTTGTGGTCATGGGTGCATATACCATGGTTCTATTTAACTGGACTATTTTCTTTTTTAGAAGAAGCTAGCATAGTAGGAGAAAATGAAACTTATCCTCGAGCTCTGCTTCACTGGAATAGAGCAGCTTCTCAAGGTATGTCTTTACCTCACAATTCCAATCAGTTTATTTTTGTGTTGAGGAATACATTCAGTGTAGGTTTGCAGCTGCAGTGGGAGCTGCAGGTTGAGCTCTGGGTGGAAGGAGCCCTAAGCAAGGGGCCATGAACTGCCGACCTTTTGCATAAGAAAGGGCCCAGGAACCTGTGGCCCACCCAGGTGTCTGGGCACTCAGAGACACAGCAGGGGCCAAGGACCCCAGACTTTAATATGAACAGACTGTGAAAAAGCCCAGGGATTCCTTTGTTCAGCATTCCTCCTGGGAAATACGAGCTCGAGCTTTTTTTTGTATAACTGTGCCATTATGAAATTGTTTAAAACATTCAGGCATCTGAAACTCTACCCTTGGAAACCCAGGGTCAAACCAGTAAGGAAAGCTTGCCTGATTGTGTGAGAGTGGCACGAGTAGGGAGTCACGTGCCCATCAGCCTTTGGAGGCACCCACTGCAAGGAGGGAAGGGGCTTCAGTCCCTCCAGTAACAATCTGTAGTGGTGGTAGCATAATGGCCAGAGTGCCTCCCAAATGGTCAGACAGGAAGGCTTCCTTAACATTTACTAGAACCAATAATGTCTGATTTCACAGGTTTTGTTATGAAACTTTTAAGGAGGGAAAGTTTACCTCCTTCTGTTCAACAGAAAATGTATCCCAGGTAGGATAATTGGTGTTCTTTGTTCCATTGTTAGCCATAGTGTCACTGCAGTATGCTTGCACATCTTTCTGTGATTCTGAAGACTAGAAGGACTAAAATACAAATGTACTGTGTGTTTCTTTTGCTGTTCCATATGGAATTATGGAGCAATGTTAAAACAACTTCAGCAATGTTTACAGTGGTTTTTCTAAAAATATATCTGCTTGGGAAAATAGATCCAAAATCCTAAAGGGTAGTTTGTTAATTGTCATAATTTATAAAAAATGCAATTTCCTATTCAAATTAAGCAGAGTCCAGTGATGAAGAATGCAACCTTGATGTCCAGACAACACAAATTTAAACTGGTGCTTGTGATCCTATACTCTGGTGCTTGTGATCCTATACTAAAATAAGCAAAAGTGAAGTGAGGTGTCTAACTTCCAAATGGGTGCATCTACACTAATATCTGTCTACCAGGTTTTTACTTTAGAGTATCATGCAAACAGAGCCTAATTCAGACTTTCAAGGCTTTTAGTTGAAAGTTAAGAAATTGAGATGATGACATGGATGATGAGACACTATTTTTCAAGTTTCCAGTGTCACTGCTTTTAAAACAAAGTTGAATCCTTTAATGGCCATATAGCAAATGAAAAGTTTTTCTGTAATAAGTGACAGGCTATGAACATGTAATGGGTTTTCAGCTGATACCACTTCATAGCAATAAAAATGTTGGTAGGATTACTAGGAAAAGATCTTAAATGCAAATATAAATTGGTTGTGTTCTGGTTAGCTTAACCAAATTTAAAAAATAAAAGCTGTATATGTGAGGGGATGGTGAAAGATAAACAGTTTTCACAAACTGTGAAAAGTAATACTAAAGCTCTTACTCCATCTTTGTAGGAAGCCAGAAGGGTTTCTTTGCCTAGCTATTTTATCCTTTTTTGTTGTTGCTTGCTTTATAGGATATACTGTTGCAAGAATTAAACTTGGAGATTATCATTTTTATGGGTTTGGTACTGATGTTGATTACGAAACTGCATTTATTCACTATCGACTGGCATCAGAACAGCAGCACAGTGCTCAAGCAATGTTTAATCTGGGCTACATGCATGAGAAGGGATTGGGCATCAAGCAGGTGAGTAAGCTGTAGACTGAGAGTCTGCCTCGTTAGAGTACATTTGCTAGTGTTAGATTAAGCCCATAGCTACTACTGGGCTTTGGGTGCTATATAACCACTTACTTGGAATAAGCATGTCTACCAGTACATTCACCAGTAGGCAATAGACAAGTATATTGACTTCACACTTAACTATGTGAAGTAATGATGTGTAGACAGGGAAGAAACATTTGCCCAAAACTGTTGAATATTGGCAAAATGAATGCCATATGCTTCAGTAATGCTTTCAAGACTTTGAAGTGTAGTGAAATGAATGCAAATCAACTCTAGGCTCATGGTATTTTAGAACAGGATTGTTCTTGTCCTCTGAAACACTGGTTAAATTGTTTCCTGTATCATGGCATTTTGAAAACAAAGTAACAAAGCATAACCACTTCCAAATTAGCTGTGATTTTTCACGTCAGGCAAAGTACATCACCTAAAGAAGACAGTGCACCTAAGTATAGGAAGCCTGTGTTGTGTTGCTGTCCATGAATTAATTCTCGTGGAATCCAGAGCAACATATTACTGTATGTGTGAAAATAATGTAATTGGGAATTGCATTCTCATTTTGAGCAGCCTATCTTAGCATAATGTATGAATTTAACAATAACTTGACCTGAAACTGTAAGAAATGGCTTCATTTTCTTTATTTTCAGTGAGCTTCAACTTTTTTTGTCTGCATATTCACCTTTTAATTATTCTGTTGGTCTATTAGAAGACCAATTTTTGTTTCTTTTCCCCTAAATTCTTGACAAAATATCAGAACAAGGCAGAGGAAATCATAGATCAGTATTGTTACTTCAGCAGCATCAGGCAATCAACATTTGAAAAATGCTTAATGACCAAGGTGTAGAAGCGACAATACAGTAAACAAACCATTTTTTTCTAAAGTTTATTTTCAAATGTTACTTTAGGATTCTTTTTTCTTTGTAACTGAGCCCTCAAAGTAGTTAACTTCTGAAAACAAGCATGTGGCTAAAAGCAACAGTGCTAAAGCTGGAGACTTTCTTAAAGAAAAAATTCTTTCAGGCATGGACTTTTTTCTTTTGCTTGTGCCTTGAATACAACACAATTTAGATCAAATAATAAAAAGTTTGAAAAAGTTATTGCATCATGTTCAGCATGATGAGAAAAATTATTCCTAATGCTGTCATTTGCACAGAGTATTCTCCAACCTGAAGCAGAGATGGCTACACACAGAGAGCTGAAATGGGTGCACAGAGGCTCATGATGAGCATATGTAGCCTTGCTTTACACAGAGGAACAATACTTTCTCTTCTTCAGATCCACTATGGAATGAAAAGTTGAATTGCAAGAGAAATAGAGATAGGTAGCCTAGATATAAGAAGGGAACACTGAGAATATCTAAGCAGGGAAACTGCCCATATAAAACCAGTCTTAGTAATTCTGGATATGTAATGTCTGCTTTCTGTATTCTAAAACTTTACAACTTAAGAAGATGGAGATTTGGGACTGACTAGATAAGGCTAGGGGCTAGGCCAGGATGTTCTGAAAAGGCTAAGACTGAGTTTTGCATGAAGCAGAACATTTGGCTTTCCTTTCACCAAATGGAAATTGCTGAATTATGAGCACCTTTGAAAATGACTGACTATTAAAATCATATTTCCTGATGTAGTAGGATGTCTACCACTGAAGTTTGTTCTTCCACTAGAGGCCTGTGGATAGGACATATAAACTGTAGTAGCACTGGAATATATAACAAAATTGAGGGGTCAGTGTTTTGAAGAAAGGGATGTGTACTTTATATCTCTCCTAACCTAGATCCATGTCGTTAAGATTGCAAACACTCCAGAGTTAGGGAGAATGACCTGCACAACTTCAATTCAGGTCACTGTTTGTTCTGGATAAACAAGGTATTTCTTAATGTGGAGATGTTTTTCCCCACTAAACAGCCTTTGCCTTATTCTCACTATATTTATCAAATAGTCTTTTTCTTAAATATAGAATTTTATGCTACACTGTACCAAGATGGTTTTCAAACTGAGACCGGGTCAATGCCAAATACTAAGCCCTTTCAGAAATCTCAGACATGTACACTTAGACACTCTTCATAGATTTAATGCTGTTCAATCCCTGAGGCTACATGTCAGAATGAAGATTGTTTCCATATACTGCTCAAAATTAAGAATAAGTTAATTATGGATTAGTTATCATCTTAAGAGTTGGTGTGATATTTCAGTGCTATTTGTGTTGTAACTCAGACTCCTATGGTTTACACTTTTCTGTCAAGTAAGAGTGAAGTATGCATAAGCAGAATGAAGTGCTTGCTAATTAGAAATGAAAACAAGCCACTATTTTACACCAACACTAGCACAGTGCAAAGGAGAAGCTCTTTTAAATAGTTATACAAAAGATAGGCTTGCCAGCCTCAACAAGTATTCAAAGCTGTTGTATTAATTAAAATACTAAAATGTGAGCTATTGCATCTCATTCATGTAATGTGTTGATTTTCATACTGTTATTTCCACAAGTGTTATGAAACTAAGCTCTACTGTATCAATAATCAGAAAATCTTTATGGTATTTCGCCATCAGGAAATTATAAAATGAGCATGGGGCATGAAGTCCTGGAGAATTCTCTTATTTTAAGTGTCCAACTTGAAACACTTTCAGAGGCAAGTCTTAAAAGGGCTTGTTCTTCACATCTTTGGGTGAACATAGCCACTTTGTATGCAAATATCCTAACATTGCACAGTATGTATCTGAAGCAGTGCCAAAAAACCACTGAACAAACTAGGGACGTTAAACTATTCAGTACATGTACCCTCAGTTCTTACAGTCACCACCTTGTCTCAATTGCCACCAAAGAGAGCACTAAGGTAAGCTCTTCCTTAAGTTGCTCTCTTTTTGTTGCTCATACTTTTGCCAGGCTGCTCTCACTAATGCAAGTTGTGTGTGTTTTGGACAAGTAGTAAAATCTAATTTGTGCATATGTGCAGAAATGGTTAGAAGCTGTGCTATGCAGCAGGCATACTGTGGTGTAACTGAGAGGAAATGCTGCTGCGTATTCCTCTGGAACTTGTGTTTTCTCAGTCTTTTATGTTTTGTGTGCTATTGGAGATGTTAGAGTGTACTAGAGTTACCTAAATATTTGCTTGGGTTTACAGTGAATAGGTTGAATATTTTATTACTAACCTCTTTGTGAACTTCAATTCCAGTGTCAGTTAAAATAGCTTCATCCTCAAATTGAAGCTTTCATTTACTTGTATATTCAAAGGTGAACATATCTCAGGAAAAAAAAATTATGGGTAATTTTTCAGGTTTTTCAAAACTGAGCTTTGAATTTTCTTAACTTTAGGATATTCATCTTGCAAAACGATTCTAT
>VZTN01029345.1:45671-79284 GCA_013400515.1 Erpornis zantholeuca | reverse complement strand
TGTCTATCTGCATGGCATCCATATAATAATAGTTCAGATGCTGCAAGGCTTAACTCATATCCTGTACATTTGCAGACCTAAACTTCAACGAAATTCCTGAGTTGTTACAAATTTTACCAAGCCAAGGCATTCCTTGTCCCTCAGCTGTCAGGAATAACTGCTAAAGCTGCATCAACAGGGTTTAGAGAACACTGGCCAAGCCATGTTCCACAGCTTTCAATTTCACTTTCAACACTTTTTCAGCATTAACTACCGACACGTTTCTTTCATATGGTCCATGCTTTATCTTGTCTCATCCTCAGTTATACTATACCACACTTAAATAAAGCTATCTGAAGCAGACAGCTGCCCAGCTTTACACCTCGTAAGAACTTTTCTGTGACATTAAAGGGAATTACAGAAAAAGTCTCTCACATCATTGCTTGTATTGTCATTCTTGGCTTTTTTCCATTTACATAGAAAATTCCTGGGGGCAGAGACCAGTTCATCCCCATGCATTTCATAGGAACAGCTACCTGTCTCCCTTCTATCAATTAACCAGTCTAGCTTCTAATGTTACTGCTACCTGTGAAAGTGAAAATAATCAGGAAGAATACTAACTAAGGAAGCTACCATCCCTTTATCACCATTTGTCTATTTTGAAACAAAAAAACTGGAATGAAATTTTTTTCTGGTCACATGATTTAAATTCTAGATTTGAAATTCAGTTAAATCCCATTTGCTTTTCTACAGCTGTTGGGTAATATGTGGATGTCTCTTTCACATCATTATCTCCTATCTAGGTATTAGGGGTTTAAATTCTCTGATATTGTGACATCTCATTCCTTTTACAGTTCAACTTAATTAAATCACTTCACTTGACTAATTTCTCCTAGTTACTGTTAAGCACTCCTTCCTCAAATACATTAACAAGTCACTGCCTCTTATACATTTTATCTGTAATTCCAAAATCTTACACACCTTCTCACAGGCCCTGTGGATAGGACTTCACTGCTTCCCCACATCCCACCCATGTAACATCCATTTAATTGTCAGGACCTACAACTGTTTCCTTCATGCCACGCCTGTGACCACCTACTTTGGCAAATAAGGTACAATTCTGCCCCTTTGTAATTATCCAATAAAATTCAATTTCCTAAGCACAAAGTTCAAAGACCAACTATAAACTATGTCACGTTTCATATATTACTCATATATTAGAATATGTGATCACTCAGTTCTCATTTGTACATCACTTTCCATTTTGCTACCTAACACAACACAAGCTCCTCTGAGGACAATCAGTAGAAACTAGCATTTAATCCTTCTGCATGTAATCTTTTATTGTTAAAAGAGAGTAACTCGGATTAGCGCAAAAGCCAACTTATAATTATTAAGATATGTTAGCTCTAGTTTTTCCTAATCAGACAAAATTTGGAATGCCCTACATGCATTGGGAATTCCATTCCATTGGAATTCCTACATGCATTCTCAACCTTTATTCTATATTTGGTTAAATACCCACCAGAGGTTCCAAAAAGGAACACAGACAGTGGAGTGTGAAGTAGGTTCCCAAATGCAGAACAGAAAAAGAAAGAAGGGAAAGAGTGGTGGGGGGAAAGGCAGCTTCAAAATCAACACATGACTGCTGGTAAGTGGATTGACATGACTGTGCAACATGTATCTCCTCCCTAGACTCATATTTTGATAACCCAGTCAAGACACGAATTACCTAAGGAGCTGATGCTAATGGAAATACAGACTTAGTGTCTAGTTAAAAATCAAAACATGTATCATCCACTGGTCTCACAAAGACTGAAAACTTGATAGACATAACTGTCTGATGGCCAGCTTGTGACACCTGAAGCATCACAGATAAACAGAAAAACTGAGATGAAAGAAGTTACGGGCAATTTAAACAAATAAATAAATCAAGCATTCTGAAGATGCAACCATGTGGTGAAGTGATGATACAGACATATATGAGTAAGAGTCAGAGGGATTGCTTGCAGATGGGGAGGGAGAAAGAATTCTTGCAAGTCCTTCCACAAAAAGAAGGAAGAACTACAACGAGAAAACCAGTTACACTTACGACAAGGAGAATCTCTACTCAAAAAAGCAATCGCCTTATCCAGACTAAAACCAGTCTTATCCAGCCAAAGGACAGTCAGTGATAGATCAAGAGACCATTGCCAGAGATACCAAAGAGATAGGCATAAACATTCCATATGTTTGCCTGTTGCTGCCATTCTCCTGTGGCAAGAAAATTTGGCTATTTAAAGCTTGTGGATGTCATGGCTACTGTCAAGGCCATTGCAAAAAGAAATGAAAGGTTTCCTTTTCCCTTTCTCTCCTGTTCCTGTTACTACCTTTCCAGAGGTGGACTTCTGTGACAGGCTCCCAGCAATAGAAAATTCTTGAGCAGTCCACAATTCAATTTTAAAAGTAAACTCTGGTTTTATAGTTTATATATACATAGGATATATAGAGAGACTATATATAGCTGGTGGAGAAGAAAATCCATCAAAACTATATATATAGATATATATTTGAAAAGGGTATACAGAAGTGAAATACGTAGAAGATTTCTTGATAAATATTTGTTTTATCTTTCCATCAGGAATCTGGTTAACTTCAGTACTGTTTGGACACAAGAGCACTACTTTAGGCATATCTAAATAGAAATATCCATCTCCCAACTATTCCTTTGTTTTATCTGAACCACTGCAGTTCTGATAAACACAACCCACCGTCAGGTTTTCCCTAGCAACTGGCTGCACAAAATAAATTGGCACCTCAGATATTAGTCCAAATCATCTTTTAACATAAATAACTTCATGGTTAGCTTCAACTGTCTTCAGGCAAGGTCAGCAGTACAGCTTTGCCAAAACAAAATTTTTACATAATGAAAAAAAATCCATTGATATATCTAAAGAATATGTTAATGGCCTGAAAATAATCTAGTCAAAAGTAGCAATATCTGCTATGGGGCTGTTTTTACAGGCATTTTTACAAGTTACTACTCTTGCACGCAGTTCATGTACGCATTCTTGTACACAAAAGCAACTCGAGTGAAGTTGTTGACTGCTTCATACCAAAACACATAATCAAAAAGACAAAGGAAGACACTCCTTGATACCTTGAAACTCAGAGATACCAAATTCCACAGCAAAAGACCATTCATATGCATTACAATCTCATTGCTTTTGAACTCAGAAGGAACTACCTCATGATCTGCATGGCTCTGGGAATCCCCTTTATTAATGCTTGCATCTCGGGCCCAGCGCGGAGGTTTCCATGTTCGTTCCTGTGATCCTCTGTTGTAGTAATAACAGCGTCCTGTCGTATCTTTATGGGTTTCCCATTCCCCATTTATTTGGACTGGAGCACTTGTAGGTAGTGGTGGAAGTGCAGACTGAGATATTTTCAGTTCTTGTAAATTAGCATAAACAGGTGAATCAGGCCTCCCTTGGCTTGGTGGAGTAGTTGGCTATTGAGAGAAGAAATGCACTGTTAATGAGCAAATGACTTTTTGAATGCTCCCTTACAAATCAGAATACAGGAGTAAAACAAACCAGCAAACTCCTTTTTTTGTTAAGTACAAGAGCACAAAGGACACCCACAAAATGCTGGGGTGTAAGAACATTAGACTCTTAATTCTAAGGTAGATATCACAAGCTACATTTATTTAATACTGAACCAATTTTTTAGCACTTCTCCAGACGACAGCTGATAATTATGTCTTACAGTGGGTTTGAAATACACTGAAATTGTCATCAAAAAATTATATGCTTGCCATGCCTTGTGGAAAAATTTCAGCTTTACAGTTCAAGTATTGCTCAGAAACTGTAAGTAATGTGATCTTGTTCAAGACAATACATAGCATTTCTGATATGCCACTTGTTAGGCAAAGATTGCTCCCCAACCTTTCCACCACCCTGTTAATACAGTGATGGTGAATGTAAAGCAGCACTTTTGTATTCCCAGTAAGGTCTAGAGAGGCAGCTCAGCCAGAAAGATGAGCACAATGTTGTGACTAAGAAACTCCGAAAAACACATGGACAGTTTACCTGTATGCCTTTTCAAACATGCATATTTAAAAATATTTTAGGCAACATCACCAAGTGTTTCAATTATCCCTCTCTTCTTGTAGAAATTAAGTGGATATTCTTATCCACCTGGCTTTCTTCACATACATGCACAAAAGTAGAACAATAAATACCTCCAAGAAAACAAAACACTAATGACAATTTCTTGTTAATAGTTTGCTAACATGATAGCCAGCAGAAATTACAGTTAAAACACTGTAGAACTTAACTGAAACCACAAGTACTTTCAAATGAGCCACTACCTGGGTGCTTAGGAGAGAAATAAAGCTTCTGATGTTCAATTTTTGAAGTCTAATACAAATATGTCATGCAGAGTATAAGAGCATGTGTTTTCATGAGAGCTGTGATTATGAGACTGAGAAAGTAGCTAGTTATTAAACCAAATAAAAGAGTTTCCTGGTAATGCACTGCCATTTCTGTATTTTGGGGCACAATATTTAGGCACTCTAAAGGAAAGAACTATACAATTTCTGACATCCCCTAGGTTTTAACTTTACAGCTTTGCTGTAGGCAAAGTCCTTGTGCCTCCTGTTGCTATTGCATTACATAAAAGATCTTTTATAATGTACTTTTAAACATTAAAATCATAAGATGCTAATCTAGGCCACATCTAATCATAAATTATCAGGGTTTGCTCAGGCAAGACAGCATATCATACCACACAATCAGATATAAACTGATTGCACCATAGGTAGAACCAAATATGGGCAATATCCACAACCAAAGGGGGAAACAGCTAGAGAGGAACTTAATGAGATTATAACGGGCATAGACTTGTTTTGCGTGCCTTTAAAAGAGACAACACAGCTTACTAGATATAGCAAGTACAGTACATCTAAGGCAAACCACAAGTGCTGGGAAAAAAAAATTGCAGCACTGGCAAAATCAGAGAGCCAAAACCAACTACTATCCTTCTATACCTGATTCAAAGGAAAAATCTGCTATAAAATTTGAGGAAAGTAAAAGGCTATTTTTCTACTATCCAAGTCACACATGACTTTTTTTTTTTTTTCTTTTTTCTGAGGAGGGTAGAACAGCTGCCTTTGGTAGAGTTGATCTTGAGAGCACTAAGAGCATAAACAACACGACGGTGAACAAAGCACCACCCTACCATCTTCAGGGATGAACCAATTCCCTGGGATGCTGGGGCAGTAATCTAGTTGCCTCCTCGCTCAAGAACACAGTTTCTGCCTTAGTGTCCTAAGAGCCTGCAGAGCTGTATCTCCCACATAAGCCACCCTGCCATCAAAGCACGAGGTTTGTCATTGAAATGACTCCACAGAACACACAGACCTCCAGCTTCTTCCTCTGTTTTAAGGAAGTGGCAAAAGTGGCACCACCAAGCACCCCAGCTGCTGCCATGGGGGGCTGGTGCCTTGCACAACTCTCACCTCCTCCTGAAATACCTCTTCCACACAAAGCAATAAGGCAGCTTTCCTGTCTGGCACACATTTAACACCTGCTTTTTTGTTTCAATTACGACAGTTATGTGCCATCATTAAAATAACAGTTCTGTGTATTAATGAAAGTGTTTTCCAAATAGAAAGCCTGTGACAAAGAATGACTGGTATAGTTTCTCAAAGATTTTCTCAAGCAACACATAGGAACATGGCTCAGAGGCTTCACACTAAGGTTTTCAACCATTTCAGCATTATAACCAGCACAACTGCAGATGAAACTGCAGGACATGGATGTCCTCAGCCAATACTGGGAGATGGCAGCTGAAGTACTGCCACATAACTTGGGCAGCATACTAGTTATATTTTAAAACAGTAACATGATATGAAAGTTTAATGAGGCATTTTTTTCTGAATGCTCAGTGCTTCCAAATTCAATATACCAACTTCTGGTTTTCAAGGAAAAGACTGAACTTTTTTCCTGAGCAACAAACAAGTCAATTAACTGTCCTGCCCAGCCAACCCTCCAGCTACTTTCATTCCCTGTTCTTTTCTCTTCTGACAGATGTTTCAGGGAGAACTGCATGATTTTTGAAAGGCACCTGGAAGTCACCGCTTTCAGTGAAGCATTAAGAAAATGCAAAGCCACCAATCTGACTAAAACACACAGTTTAGCTCGTAAGTACATTTTTGAGGGATATGATTTTGTTATCAGGAACTATTTTAAACAACCTTGTAGAACACAATGAAACTTCCTCATACCCCGAGCCATGCGATGAGGTATGTTGTGTCTATGACTCTGCTCAGTTCAACAGCACTCAACCTTATCAAGGCTAATTTTGTCAAGAATTTCTTACTTATTGGTAAGAGAAACAGCTCAAAGTTTCCAGAAATCATCATTAGTGTATGTTCTACACCAGTGTTGGCAGGAAGGTCAATCCCCCCTTGTCCCCAACCCTGAAGCTAGGAAGGGGAGTCCCACACAGGCAGGTCAGAGTGGATGTCCCAGGCACTGCACCCCTTCCCCCTTTCCTTTCAGAAGAACATTTTCTGAGTTCACAACTGAGTACTGTAAAAACTTGAATAGTTTCAAACCAAAAAGCAGATTAATTTAATTTTCATTTATCAAAATCATTACTCACTCGTATTAATAAGAATAGACAAAGCATACCTAGACCAAAATAGTTTCTGATCACTTCCACGGGTGCATGCCCAAAACCAGATGTACACAGTTAAGGGAAATTTAAATATATGCTAAACACTAAACAAGACTTCCAGCAAGAACTTCCCTCCCTAAGGCCTTTTTTTGCTCTATCAAACTCTGAATGCTCATAAACATAGAATTAAACCGTCCCAAAGAGACTCCTTGTCTTCTCACTATCAGAATTGCAAGAACACGTCCTTCAACATGCCCATGCACGCACACACAAAGTGCCTTATACTCCAAACATTTCAACATTCATTTGCTATTTGATATGGATTTCAGACTTTTTCATGTTGCTTTCTCCTGCTAAGAACAGGGAAGTCCTTCTTGCTAAAAAAGTGATGTAGGAAAATTAGAAAGCAAAAATACTTCTATGACACTACAACCTGAATGAAAATTGTACAGCCCATTAAGCACTCTGGCAACTTCAAGAACATAAGGACCTCTCCCAGAGCTCAGTAATGCTCTGCATAACACCGTAGAAATCTGCCACATTTAACCTTAGTCTCTCAGAAAATTCTGCTAGCATTAAATTCTTGCTAATTGATAAGGAAGAGAGTTTCATGCAGTCAGGACAAAGTTTCCACAATCAACACACAACATTCTTCAAACAGAGACTGCAAACACAGCATTTTCAGAACACAGTTTTTATACTGGCACAGTAGGAAGCAGATACAGGCCTTTAAAAAAAACAACCTGTTAATCATTCATGAATGAACAGTCAACATTTTTAACAAAGGCCACAGATATGCTATCAGGCCTCTGGAAACCTGAACTCAGTGCAATGGAAAGCAAACGTACACATTCTGGTAATGAAAAGTACCTTGTGAAGGAGCATAGTACGCAGCAACAAAAAGCCAGAAAACAAAGTTTGCTTGTAACTGGTAACTACCTTTTTCCTTTTATAGAACGTAAATTCAAGACAAAAACTTCTAGAACATAACAACTGCCTAAAGAATGACTGCAATGCTAGCTTGCAAAACACGACCTATCACACATCAAATTGCTTTTGCTGGCGTGCCTCTGTTTGCAGCTTCTCTTAATGCTATGCATGAATGTAAAAGCTTTAATTTCAGTAGCAACATTTAGATTGCTGTAAATAACTGCTAAACATTAAGAATCTTGGGAAAAAAAAAAATGAAGGCAAACCTCAATATTCTTTATGAAATTACAAGCAACAGATTGTCAATACTCATGTGAAAGAAGAACATTACATTGAAGGAAAACAAGGGAATACTGCCTCTGCAGCAGCAAGCTGAAGAAGGGAGAACAGGCAAATCCCACAGCATCCTGAGACTGGGAATGAAGCATCCCAGTTCCCTCAACAACTGAGCTTCTTGCCAAGGAATTGCCACTGTCCTTTTAGGAAGGCCTGGGACATCAATACCGGCTTTATTCAACAGGAACAATACAAAAGAAATCTCAAAAACTCTACAGTTTCATTTTCATAAAGTGACAGCTTCAATTGGAATAATTAGCTCATCTTTTCCTTCCTCTTTCTGCTTTTGGTTTATATTTTAACAAACATGTTCTGGGCTCTATTTTCTTTCTAAGAGATACAGGCATATTTACAATTTATACCCAAAACCCACAGGGGAGATTTTTCAGTGAGTCCTCTACTAACTCAGAGGTGAATAGAGCAAGCTAATTTAACAAGCCAAAATGAAACAGGAACTGAAACAATTTTTTATGCTCTGACCTTCTCCAACATAGGCTGGATAATTCACACTGTAAGTCTAAGGAACATATAAAACAATGAGTGTAAATATTATAAGCCTGTTAACAGCTGATTATAAATTTCAGACAAGCTATAATAAGGCAAGTGTTATTTAACCACATTGAAGTTCTTGTGTTCAGTTGATTTGCTGTTCTAAAGCAGTAAGAAAAAAATATGACACTGCAAAGCAATACAGAATTAAAATAATCTCATACAAATTATTCAAATATATGTGCCTAATAAAGGCCATTCAACAGTTAAATGTTTAAAGATTTAAAAATTAAGCAGGCTGATTCAAAGTAATTTTTAAATGGCTACGTAGTAACTTTCCCATTAGGCTGGAAACAGTTAATTTAAGCATGATTCACTTTTGCTAATTTTATCTTTCAGGAAATTTTGTATTTTACTTACACTGAATTACAGGCTGAAATATTACTTCCTTCTATTACTGGAGATAGTTGCCTACAATTAATTTTATTATATATCCTTCTATTAATATTTTGTTTAATGAAACCAGATTATGAAACAGAGTCTTTGTACATAGGACATTGGGGTTCCCAGAATGTACTTGTGTTATTTCAGCCATGTAAATTCCCTTCTGTTTTACCTCTCTCATAACACACACAAAAAATTCCTATAGTTGTCAAAAATATAAATCTTTATTTAGTGCTACTGTAACCTACCAACATCTAGATACATAGCAAAAAGCCCCTCAAACAAAATACATTCCCTTCCCTTTGTAGCCCAAAAGAAGTTACTTAAATTATTTTCATACTCATCAAGATAATGATTTATTTAATTGTATTACAAAATACTGCAGCACAGAAAGCTCAAGGTGGCTGCTTTTGCCACATTCTCAACACTTGGGAACAGGAACAGAAACTGGCTACTGCAGCAGCAGGACACAGCCTGTGATGGGAGGGAGCACTTGGCTAGGTCTTGGAATACCAGGGACCACTCCCAGATCATCCATCATAAGTGACCAATCAAAGAAAATTGATGGAAAATCTTTTTATCCCCTGCATGCTCTGAAAATTTCCCATTCACATTTCTGCAGTTGCTCACTGTATGAGTAAACTATTACATAAGAACGTAGGAAGATTATAGAAATAAAAAAAAAGTATACTGAAGGACTGCAACAGTGATGTCAAATATTTTAAAAAACGGAAATAAGATCTTACAATGGGATCCTTTGTAAAACATGCACAAAGATGACAGTGTTTACCGTACTTGTACTTTGCCACTTGCACAATCTAGCTTCTCCCTTCCATAAAAAAGCTTTTGTCCAAGGATATAGACAAAGCTGCTTTTCCTATAGCAGAAAATTTCAATACCATATGAAACACTTTACATCATACATGCTTACACAGCAAGCTGAACCCAGTTAGGAAAGAGTGGCCAAATTTGACAATGTTAGAAAGGCAGACAGTAAATTTCCTTCACTCCTTTTTCCCCCTGTTCACTTCACCAGATCAAATACTGATACTTTCAACACACATAATATAGTTATCTGTAACCTAATTCAGAAATTTAGCCCACATCTTGAACAACCTGGATGTGCCACACAGAAGGAGATTTATAGGTTTATTTTTCCTCCACTTTTATGGAAGTTAATTTCAAGTTGCTTCTGCATTTTAGCTCAATTGCCGTCAATTCCTGAGCTCCGTGGAGCCCACAGAACATGTCTGAATGCAGATTGTGAATAATAAAGCTGTTGGGAATAATTTGTGCTGTCTCTCAAGCATATATTCTATAAAAACCGAGATAATACACTAAGAAAACACAAGAAAAGCCTAGCTTGCTCTCTCCAGTGTAAAATTATTCTGCAACAGGCCCTGCTCTTCAGATGGGCAGTATCACAAGAGCACAAGTTCAGTTGTTTTAGACCTGTTACAGCAGAATAATCAAAGTTTCAGAAGTAGTGGAGATTCCTCACTTATCAAACCATTTACTGTTTTAACTGGTTTAATGCATAGCTGTGCATCGCATTTGCCTCAGAAAGGTGAAAGTATTCTCCAAGACAGATTATTAAGATCTTCATGGAACACTTCTATGCTGCATTCATTACAGAAATGTCTAATACGTTAGCTCCTACGAAATATTATTGTGGGGATCGTGTAGAATGGTATTATTTGAACTCATAGTAGCCTAAAGGTCATGGAAAAGTTTCCAGTATAGTCACTTCAAACTGAATAGCAATTTTTTCTACACTTTACATTTTCAAAAGTACAGATCCCATAGCCTTTAAGTGTACTTTTGAGGGTCCAGTGCTTACAAAAAGCAGTGTAAAGCCAGGAACCCATGAAAAGTGCAGATGGGAAAATAAACACTACCTCTGATAACATTCCCAAGTAACTGAAGTTGTAGTACTGAGCAAGCTCAAATACCTAAAAGATAGCTTGAGAACCACTTGAATAAACAGAATGAAGTCTAAATACTACCACACAAGTTACCAAAACCCTGTAATTCAGTAGAGCAAAAACTGTAATATTCTACTGTTAGAAAGAGGAGGAAAACCTCTGAACAATACAGAATTTTTAAACTCTCTATATATGTATTATAATGGTCCACTTTCACAATAGATAGCTAGGGATTCTTAAAAAAAATAGAGAAAATAACAATTTGCAAGAGACAGTTCTAAAACAGAGTAGTCATCAAATCTGTGTTCTGTTAGAAAGTGTATTTAATTCCAAACACTTGACAAGAAAGTCCACAACTCCCACACAGTTTACAGCTGCTGTCCTTCTACACTGCTGCAAAAGCAGATTTCACTTATGTGAAACTCTGCTTCACCAAATGTTGCTCATGGCAGCAAATTCTGCAAGCGTTGGTTACAGTAGCAGTTCTTTTTTAGGTGTTAGATTAATTTCAAAATACCTTCTTGAGTTTATGAACTTCAACACTTAGAAGTTTTTAATAACATATGCAGCTGTTTTATGGGATTAATTAATTAATTGAATAACATATGCAGCATGTTTTATGGGATTAATTAAGGTGGCAGACCCCAGTGAAGAACACAGTTAACTGGCCGAGGAAACAAAGTTACTAGTTACAGTCAGATACTAGAACAGCATTTGTTGGTTTGCCCAACTAATATGTTAATAGTAATATTTTCTGTTGTGTAACTGGTAGGCTCCAGTCACTTTATACCCTGCTACCCTCCACATCTGCCTCTCCAAGCATTCCCTGAGTTTATTACCTGCAACCACCATCCACAAGCTACTATACCTCCTATGTGCCCCAAAACTCCAGTGGGCAATTTCCTTGACTACACTGTCCCACTTGGGAATAAACTTCAGAAAGAGCCAATGCAGCTGTAGCTATCACATTAACTTCCATAAAGATTGTATTAAAATCTTGGGAAACAAGTTTCAAGACTGCTCAATTTATCAACAGCAACACCTGAAATAGCATGTTCCAGGGATCCTGACTGGCTACACAATTTCAAAATATATGATTTGAAGAACCACATTTTACATACTGTCATGCTAACTCTATACCTTTACAAACCAAAAAGCAAATTATACACCTAAAGTCTAAAAAAATTATTATAAAATCTTTCATCAAGTAACATATTCATACTCAAATATAAAATAAACTTGCTTTAGGGAAATAACAATCTCAGGATGTTCTTAAGTCTGCACACACAAAGTCCATGTTTCTAATTTCAGGCAATTTTTTCAAGAGCTAACCTTTTAAACACATCAGAATATCTACTATTAAAAAAAACAACAAACAAACAAACAAAACAAAACAACACAGCCAACTTTTTTTCACTTTTTCCTTTTGGAAAAACTGGTTTGGTCATCTTAGCAGAAAGGGAAGCCAAGAGAAAAGTAACTTGCCATTTTAAATGAGTTAAGTTACCCTAACTACCCATGCACACAAGCAAAGAATTTCCTTTGTGCAGAAAGGCAGAAGCAACACTGACACTTCTGCTTATACCAGGAGTTCAGCAAATGCTTTTGCTAATTCAGTTCATGTAACCAAATTAATAAAGCACATAGTTCAATGGACTCAGCCAACAACTCAAAGTTTAGAAAACAAGAAAAAACGCAAATTTATTTGTTTCAGAAAATAAAAGATTGATGACACATTTTAAGACCTAGCTACGCTGGTCTACTGGCCACCGGCTACCAAAAGGAGCAACTCCATCTCCCTTGCCCTTCACACCCCTGATGCTGATGTGAGCCTGCAGGAAAGGGATGGAAAGAACCAGAATGGCAATAAATTAACCCCACAGAGACTTTAAAAACAAAACAAACAAATACCCCACAAACAAACAAAAAGCCCTCCCATATTTAGACTGCTTAGGTGCTTGCAGGTCACTGCAAGGTCAGCCAGAGACACTTCTGAAGTGTCTGACAAAGGGGACAGGAGAGCAGGACCTTCTCTTTCAGAATCTCTCTGTCATTTCTTAAGGAGGTTTAGCTGCCTAATTAAATTTCAAAGGTGGAGGAGAGGAGGAGTTATCTTCAACTATCTTAACCAGAATCAGTTACAGAAACAATAATAAGTAAAGAACTGTCTATTTCTCCCAGGGACAGGAAAAAAAAGGCTAGATTGAAGGGGGCGGGGTAAGTGACTTATGCATGGAGCAAACAAATAAATAAATTTTGCAACAGCCTGCAACAGATCAGGAAAATACAGAAGTTTCCTTGAAAGCTTAAGTGCAGTTCAGCCCACAACCTTCAATAGCACTTCTGGTATTCTTGCTTCTGTCTCTATGCTGTGAGAAAGAACCATAATGTGGTTGTTCTCCATTTTCCTTACTCCCACAAGGCTTTGTAAACAAGGTTACATTATGAATCTGTAACCCTCATCCTGAAAAGCAGCACATGCACATGTGAAGTTTGAAACAAATGGAGAAGCTATTAAAAGTATACAGTAAGAAGCTGATTTATTGTACAAGTATGCACAACTTAAATGTTGGGTTTAAGTTCTTGTTTTTTCTTAAGGGAAATCAGCAGCTAATAAGAAAGAACAATACAGTACCATGCTGATTGGAGCATTAAAAAACTGAAGTAGAAGAGGCCTCATGCCATCAAAGAAGGAAATAAGTACCCCAAGTAGCTCAGTCAGAGAATACGAAATATTTCTGAGATGACTAAGGACAGCTCTTCCTGTCACCTCAGAGTACAGAACACAGCAGTAGGATGAAAGATAAGAGTGAAAAGAGAAAGATATTTTGTTTACTAGCTTAAGTCCCACAGTTAGAACGCAAAAACTGAAGAACATTCTGAAGAACATATTTTTGTCAGCATTTTGAGAAAAACTGTTTTAACATGAAATCTAACATGTTCAATACTTTACATATGGAGCATAAAATAAAACTTTTCCTCACAGCTTCTTGAAAAATTAAAAAATACTACTAATATTAATTTTAAAATTAGAAAAACCAGGATCAGGAATGCTGGAGATAGCTTAAATCAATTAAAGCAGGGAAAGATGCCATATTCTCCTTTCCTCTGCAAACCACCAAGGTATCTCAATACTCAAATTAAGTTAAAAACCAGAAGTGTTATAAAATCATACCAGTAAGGAAAAAGGATATTTTCTCCCCCCTCCCCCCACACACTTCCCCCAAAAAGAAAGATTGAAGGACAATATTCTTCAACTTGCAGCAAAACTGGCATGGATAAAACAAGAAGCTACCACTGGGTCTAGTCATCCTTCCAATTCCAGACATTCCCACAAATCTGAGGGATGAGTTATGGATAATCAAACTTCTCAGATTTCAGAAAAAAAATAGGGACATACCCCTGTTTTCAGTCATGTCAACCTTGTAGTGATCCTGTCCTGTTCCCTGACGTGGTTAACCCCAAAAAATTCATACGATGCAAAACAAACCAGACAAGAAAATATACACTTTGAGGGATTAATACATATTTTCTTCAGGGTAAGCAAGTTCACCAATGGACAAATCCACTTTCATGTTCAGAGATGATCAAAAAGACAGCAAAATCATCTCTATACTGAAAAGCTTTCCAGCACAGAATTTAAGTCACCCAAAGCAAGATCCTGAGATGTGCCAACAAGTGTGAATACTTGTGCTTCAACTGTGCTTCTCCCCTGACTGTGAATTATCAACTTCACCATCCTCAGAACTGCAGCTGTTAAGTCAATTCCTGGGTACAAGTTGCAAAAACAACCCCAAAATGTCATGAGCTGGCAAACCACACACATTTAATTAAGAATAGTTTTACTGGGACTTCTGGCCATTACCCCCTGGCTCGCTTTCACAGCTACAGCACTGACAGGAAACTTCAAGTCATTTTTCTTCCCTGAGAAGTTACAAATAAGCAAATGATGAAACAAGCTGCATTTTGCAATACAAAATAAAGGTCTTGCAAACTAAGTGAATTGGGCTTTGGGGCTTTTGCTTAACTTCTTTACACTTCTGAGTAAAGAAGTGAAATCCAGCAATCCAAAATCCAGTATTCATGTGTTCAAAAGCAGTTAATTGTAATTTTCACAGTTCAAATATAACTTCTATGTGGCCATTAGGATAAAAAAAATTCTGTGGATAGTATGCCACAGTAACCAAGAAAGAACCACAAAAAAGCATATATGCATACTGCCTATAGCATGTCTATTCTATCTTAAATAAAAGAATTAGTGAAGAGACAAAGGCAGGGTGTCACATGGTCTAGAAACTTACTTTAAAAAGGGGAGAGAAAGAATGTGTGCCACAATATTCAAAGAATGGTAATGAATGGGCACATCAACAATTCCCCCAGATGCTCAGCACAGCTATTCACCCTCAAATGCCAAAACTAAATCTGTGTATCTCTCCTCTTCCAACAATATTCCTTAAATATAACCCAGTTACAGGTTTCACACAGAAAATTATTGCATGATGTCCATTGTTACAAAACGGGTGTCAGAACATGTTCCAATGGTTCCTTATGTCCTACAGGCACTGCTGAATAATTAAAAAGCTTGGTACCATCTATTCAAATTAAATTCTGTGTTTGCTATAGACACCAACTGTGTAAGTAGGAAGACACACACACAAAAAGTCTCACTCCAGTTTTCTGTGTGGATTTCCTTCACTCAGACAAGTATGAACATCTACTGTAATTAAATGTTTAACAGAAATCCCCCTGCTTGTTTGCAGGTCCTTCTCAAAGTTTGAGGATGAAAGACCCCAATGAAGAGCCGAAACAATGAGGTAACAGCCTGCCAGAAATAAGGAGGAGGTGTGTGGGAAGGGAGTCAAATATTTTGATATTTGAAGTAGACTCCATCTCCCAAGACCTGCTGTCACAGTTATATCAATCCAGACAGGGCCTGCTAAAGATGCAGATCATAAAGATTGCATCTGGTCTTCCCAGGGATGGCACTGCATTCAAAGTAGAGCCATTCCAGCTATGAGCAGCACTGCTGGATTAAGACCATAAAAACCTTTCTTGAATTCTG
Source organism: Erpornis zantholeuca (assembly GCA_013400515.1). Classification (NCBI taxonomy): domain Eukaryota; kingdom Metazoa; phylum Chordata; class Aves; order Passeriformes; family Timaliidae; genus Erpornis; species Erpornis zantholeuca. The sequence continues at coordinate 63,456 of VZTN01029345.1, read as the reverse complement.
GGCTCCAGGAATGAGATAAGACTCTCAGAAGTAAGAGAAATTAGTGAGAGCAGCTGTAAGTGAACCAGACCCTGCAATAAAAATCAGAAGCAGAGTTCTTTGTCACATCCCTGCCCATCATGCAGTCAGCCTGGGCTGACTGGTACCACACTGACAAGCAGGAAAACACAGTGACCCTTCTCACTTTTCCCATGATTGTAAGACAAATTCACAACTTACTAAAAGTAAAATAAACTTATTGAATTCTTTCTGCCATGCCAACACCATTTTTCACTGCTGACAAGAAAAGCTGAAAATCATCTCAAGCCCTAGATATCAGAGATTCATTCCAATTCATCAGTAAAATGAAGGACTTATTAAACTGCACTAAAAAGAAAAATACTGCCCCTCAACAAAAGACAAGGAGGAAAAAGAAAGTCAGATTCAGATATCTGGCACTAACCCTCTCTGAAAGTTATTCCTGATGATCCAAGTGAAAGAGGCCGCACTAGCACACACATTCCCCTGTGCACTGCATGCTCCAGATTACAAAGCATGTTCCAAAATACAGGGGGTGAGATGTAATCTAAATTAATTTTAAAAACCCCAAATAATTTCTGTGATTTTTTTTTCACTGAAGTAGGATTTACAAAGTCTTCTGACAAATGTAAAGCTGTGACTAAATTTAGGGCTCATGTTTAAATGGACTAATTATACAGATGCCTTTGTTGCCAGCAATCTATTTTGTAAAATACGTTAGAATTTAAAATTATGTTAAAAGCTTTCATGTAAGAAGACTTGCATTAAGAAAGACACAAATAAATTACCAGCACTTTGTACACAGGAATGCATTACGGTACTCTTGTTATACAGTGTGAGGGAGTTCTGGAAGCACTGTCAAATTTCATTAAGAAGAATGTTATGCTTACTCAATATTACTAAAACATTCCAGGCTTTTTTGATTGTCCTGTGCAATAAAGCAAACCTATTAGCAGTACATTATGGCTGAGATGGCAAGAATTTGCTAATAGTTTCATGCTGATTAAGCAACAGGCAGTAAGCGGTGCCCTGCGCCCGCCACACAGAGCACAGCCCTCCCTCCCCCCCCATGCTGCTGAATTGTAATTCTGTGCTCAGCATTCAGCGAATCAACTGGAGCCACCAGCCTTTAGAGAACATTCTCATTGAAACTACAAGTATAATAAAGTATGGCAGCACTATCTGCCAAGCTGTCAGAGAAAAAAATGCTTTAAAGGACATGTATGTATGCTAGAGTAGGTAGTAATGCTCAGCACATGAAGCTGTTCTTGCAATCTGACAGAAAGCAAAGGTGTTCATCTGCAGAAAACACAGGTAGAATGGAACAGAAGCTGAACTTTCTGGGAGTGTCCAAGAGAAATTACACTAGGGTAAAGGGCATGTTATTCTTCCACAATTGTCATCAGTGAATGATACACCTTCAGATGTCTGTTGTATTTATTTAATGATTTAGCTAAAGCAGAATGTCACAGACAAGTCACATTTAAAGCATTGCTATTTTTGAAAAAAACAATAACTTTTCCATTAATAAAACAGACAGAAAAATTAATGTATTTAGAATTACTGGATACAAGAATACTTTGCCATTGATTTCTACGTTGTTTTCCAGGGACATTTCCATTGAGTTCCTATAAAAAGGTGAATTATGCAACTGCAGGCATTGTAGGACCTCCAGGTCCCAGGTACCACAAGGGTCTGTAGAGTAATAGTGCTAAAAACTGATCAGTCCACTGCCCAGAGAGCCTTCTGCAACACTGCTGTCAGTAGAGCTTATTCTGCTTGCTGACTGTTAAGATTCTGCTGTTCAGTCACATCTAGTTCAACAGCTATATTAAAGATATAAAGCTTGTTGGGAAATTTAAATGCCTGAATAGGCTTTAGGCTAACATTACTCGAAATGCTTTTGTCTCCACGAGAGCAGTAATTGAGTGTGGAGGGTGATTAGCTGTATCTTCTAAATAACACTTACTGGAAGTGTTATAGCTGTGCATTTTAGATTGCCATTGAAACGCAGGATTAGAGGATGGGCAAACAATCTGGCACAGCAACAGTGCAGCAATCATAACAAAACCTCCAGTGAAGCCTCAAGCTTTAAGATGAGCCTTGCAGTCATAAATCCCCTCAGAGGAATGCAGGGAGATGTTAAACTGCTAAACTCTGCTAAGAACACATACTTTCCATTTTAGCATATAGATTCACCTATTTTGAGCAGAAACTGAAGCTTTATGCCCCTTTTTGCCACAGCAGTACAAAGCAGATACTGGTTGTCGTACCATGACAAAATGCTCAAGTAGCTCTAGTAGCTGCAAAAGTCACAAGTATCACTTAAAAAAAAATCACTTGTAAATCGTCCCTTTATTGGGATTCTTAGCATAATGCATTAATAAAAAAAACCTTCAATATGAAGAAGATTCACACCAAGATGCTGTTTGATATGTTTTTGATAGCTTGTTTTCATATGCTTCTTTCTCCACATACACCTTCTCTCAAGAAAGACTGAAGCTTAGATATGATACAAAAGCCATTTTCCCCACACTATTTATAATTTTTAACATATTTAAACAATTTCAGCTAACAAGTAATGGTTAAATTAAACTTAATTTAAATGTTTAAATTTAAATTAAGACATCATGCTCCCACTTACTCATTTATCTTATTATTAAAACAAATAATCTAAAATGTCATCATTTTAAAAATCAAAATTCTTTCTCACCCATCAGATTTCAAACAACAGTCAACACATTAGACTTTCCTGTCTTTAAAACCCATTAGTCCCTGCATTAGATTACCCTTTCTTAAATCTGTATTCAGATGCAGTATCCTCTCACATGTTTACTGTGTAACGCTGAATATAATTAGTGGGTTCTATGACAGACAGCAAGACTTTTTTACAAGGTGCAAGACAAAGTCACTATATAGCAACTTAGAGACTACAATTTCATTTTTAAAGGAGTCTTTGGTATTTTAGGACACTGCATTTCTTTGGAATCTTCTGTCTCCCAGTATATATTGGAATGGGACATTCAATGGCCTGCCTGAAGCAAACCTTAAGGCAAAAAGCAATAGATGGGAAAAATGCTTAACATTAAAATGAATGTATTTCTTGTTTTTCCAATACTTTACATGTGTTTTGTGTTTAAAACTCCTCTGACCAGGAGAAATACTTCCTGGTATTTGATTTTGGCACTTTTGGAAATAAAGTTCACAACTCCACTAGAGAAGTATTTTAAAATTAAATTCCCATTGTAAGCTGGGCTCTTAACAGGCTCTTTATGTATTGTCACCTCCAGTATGCATAATTACCCAGCTGTTTAGTTTGCATGTTGAAGTTTCTAAGTAAACCATAAAAATCCCACATTTATTCACATCCAAATTATATATATCCATTTATATTGGAGGGGAGAGAAATAAAAAGAATTAAGACAAAATGCCACAAGTCCTTCTAAATACCCAGGACACCGCCTCTATTCTCAAGACAATATACATGCTACAGCATACAAGCAAGACTCAAGTTTTGTTAGGGCTGCTTGAACCCCCTCAATCTCATGTATTTTAATGACTTAGGACAAAGAACACTTCCTATTACATCATGTATAACATTTTTTCTGGTAATGAAGGATAAGCTAGAAAGCCAAGTCTCATGCCAGAGGAGACACAGAGAGAACATTAGGTCAAGACTTCAGTTTAAAATTTTGCTTTAAAAGACATAATGGGATGAATAAAATGTTATCAGTTAGCATACTTATGTATTTATATGAGGTGTTTCAAATTTTGAACAGAGTAGGAATATTTCCCTCAGTAGCTGTTTAAGACCACACAAAAAGAAGCTGGTACATAATTATGCCATGGTGCTTCTAAGATATTTTCAATTTTCAACTTTTAACTGTGCTAGAACAGGCTACGATCACTCCAGTTTTACCAGTCTTCTGCAAAAGTATACTGAATAGCAGGAGAAATATTTTCAGAAATATATCCAACCCACTGTGCCTAACTTAAAAGAAGTTAGAGGGTTCCTTAAGATCACTTTTGAGTGCTTTTTTAAAGCTAAATGCAAGCACACTATTGTACAGTTAAAGACTTTTCTCAAAATCCCAGAAATACTCAGCAATAGACCATATGTACTGCTTACAGCAGAATTAAGCAAAGCAATAAAATTCTCACGGGAATCTCAACCAGGTTGCATCTTTTTTTTCTCCCTACAACTACTGAAAATAGAAGTATTTGTTCTTTGACTGTATTTCTTCGTCTGTTTCTCTCTACTTGCAGACAGTTTGTTGGCACCCAGTGTAAGGACAGAAAGCATGAAACTCAGCCACACATTTCTGCAGTTTTTCTTCCCCTTTATTTTCCTTACACTAGCAAGAATACCTTTCATTTTCAATAACAGCTATTTCTGCAAATCAGTATCCAGAAAAAAACTGAATTTTGTGTTTCAACATTAAAAGGTTAATCTGCAACTACCACTTTATAATCTGCAACTACCACTTTACTTCAATATAATTAGATATTAAACCAGCGATTTTTGTTTCAGATGGCAGTTAAGAAGATACAAAAAGACTCAATATTTGTGGAATTTTATTTACTTTGTAATTCTGAGGCTGCACTCAAGCAGATCCAGCCATACCAAGGACAACACAGAAGACTGGCTCAGGGCTCAAATCACCATTTAACATAATACTTTGAGATGCAAAGCAGAAGTTTATGGACAGATAGAAATGATGTGAGAGCAGGATAAGCACACAGAATTCCTGAGACCATCTATGGGCACAGAACTTAAATACAGCCCTTCAAGCTACTTTCCTCAGAAAATTGACTGCAAAGAAAGAATTTGTCAGTGTAGTATCATCTTACCACAATGTTCATGTCAATTGTTTTAATAAACACACTGAAGACCTGCAGCAGCTGGAAAGAGCTGTTTTCCAGCCCTCCCAAATGCTGTACAGGGTATCATCACACCTTAATTTTGGACACAATCTGCTGAGGCTTTCAAGATTTACAAAACAAGAAAAGAAGAATAAGAGAGTTTAGAGCTGGGTTTTTAGCAGAGCATTTGGGATTTGGATTTTTCTGTTTTTCCATTAAAAAAAAAAAAACAACAACAACAACAAAAAAAACCAAAACCACAAGCCCAAGTACATATCTAAGTTTTGCCCAACTGATGGTTACAGCAGCAACTTATGAACTAGCAAAAAGCAAAAAGGGATGCAATATAATTTTTACATATATAATTAACTGAAAAGTAAACAAAACTTACAAGTAAAATTTACACCTTGGTGCATCACAACCCACAACGTGCTATGGGAACAAGTGCTCCCAACCCCGTGAAACACCAAGACAGGTGTCTCTTTGAGACTGAAGCATGGAAGAATAAAAAGAAAATCTCAAGTTTAACTTCTCTCACCCTGTACATGTCCTCTTCTCAGGCAGTCACATAGCATAGCCCTTCAAGCTGGCAAAGGCAAGAGGAAGGAAAGCAAGTGAAGCTGAAGAGTGTAGCTTTTACCAAGGAGGCTGCAGTGGGTGACTGTTGAGGAGCTACCACAGGCACAAGCAAGCAGATGAGCTCAGTGAGTGGAAGAGCAATGAGCAGAGGGTCAGAGGGACAGCACTGTGTGACCACCGGGCCACTGGCAGGGCCACACTGCCTCTTCTCAAGCTCCAGCTCCCTGCCTAAAGCAAGGCAGCCACAGAGCCTGGCTGTGAAAAGCTCTCTGGGAGGAAGCGATGCAGTCCTCTGGCATAGCTCGTGGGCACGAGCACCATGGAGCAACACATACTGCAGCAGAAAAAGCACAGAGCCTCAGGGAAGCATGAAAATGCCATTACAAGTTAGAGTGCAGCACCCAGGAGGGATGATCAGAGCAAAGTCAGAGCCAGGACAAATGGACTCACCTGGATGACGGAAAAGAGACAATACTGATGAGTACATCTTTTGAAGTTTTTGTGAGGAAGCTTAAAGTTGGTAGTCACACTATATGAGGTGCAAATCAAGATCAAGAAACAGAACAGATGCCCCTGATTTCTTTTATATCCCATATATACAGAGAATATAAGAATATGCATATATACCCACATACATACATAGACCCCTGAGCCTAAAGCCCAACGCAGTTATTCATGACAAACTTTTATTAGCTTTTCCAGCTGCATGCAGATAACCAAGAATTGATATGGATAGTGCCAAGCATCTTGACAGATCTTCAGTGCTGAGGGCTGGGGGAGGCAGGAAGCACCTGTATTTAATTTCAGCAGGAAAAGCAGTCAAATTCACTCAAGAACCTCATTTACTGTTACAACACTTTACTGCAGGATAAAGCTTCTTCTAAATACTTAAAAGACATACAATAGTTATGTGCAACATTGTAACATTACTGTTATATCATTAATCATTTCTAAACAATATCCTGGTGATCTTACAAACTCTCTAGAAAATAAATGTGCATGCAATATTACTAGACATGTTGACCAACCAGTTGAGAGTCCAAGTTTGTGAACTGTATTTTTGTTTTTATCAGACACAACATTTTATTACAGTATTACATAAGCACACTTGTTGCATGAGTTCCATCACATCAGTGACACTAACAAAGCAAGTGTGTCCTCGAGTCCATCAGATCTGCTGACTTTGGACTAGACTGTGACTATTCAGGTTGCCATAAAGGTGTTACTTACAGACTATTGACACTCATCACAGCATTGCTTAGGCCAGCACCACCACCTCCCTACAGCACTGGAAATAAATATTTGTAGAGCCAGGTGGCGACTAGAGCAGCGAAGTGATTCAGCTGAACAATAATCCACAAAAGCAAAAAATGGCAACTGTGTACACTATACAGACCACCAGAAAACAGATATAAAATTCTGCTCTTCAGCACTGCATTTAAACAAAATACAGGGAAGTTTTTTAATTTAACTAAATGATCTGAAGATCATCCAGAAGCCTTAGGTGAACCATTTTAAAAGGGAATAATTAAAACTATGTTATTTAAATTCAAAATGTAACACATAATTTCAGATTTAAAATAGGAGTCTAAGTTTCTAATCATGATTTTGATTACAAGCAGAAGTTGAAGCCAGATAATCTAACATCAAAACTCAACATAAGCAATAACCTAAATTCATTCAGACAGCTCCTCAACTTCCAGCTTTCATTTACAAAACTTATCAGATGGAAAACTGGAATGAATTAAAATACAGATTCCAAACATCTATGTCAGTCTTCACTGCATCATCATACACAAGCTCCAAATCTCTGTCAAAAGAGTTTACAAAGACAGGACAAACAGATAAAAACTATCAAAAGATGGGGGAAAAAATATACCAAAATTAAGGTTGCTTTACTTCTCAACAATCCCTCAGACATTTCAGCAACAAACAACCCAGAAGTCAGGAGTTCCCTGCATGCAACACTAAATGTGCACCAACTCTCATGTAAGATTTCTCCAAAGCCTTCACTCCATGTCTCTCCTTGTACTTTTCACCTCTTCTGCACTGTTTTCAGCACAACTGCCTTCTTTTCAACGTGAGAGGCCAGCAACTGCATGTTATTTAGAATACAGAAACACTGTGAAATTTGCATTCTGCATTTTTGTTTTGTACCACTTTCTACTACAGTCATCCTCTATGCTTGTTTGAATGCCTCTCTGCACTAACCTAGCACTTTCATATCTACCAGAATAGAACTAAAAGCTACTAGAAGTCTACTATCTTTTCCAAGAACTAGGTCAGAAGTCCTATTACAATAGGCTAAATTCAACACTGATACCTGCAATCTAACAGTATGTTGGCCAGTTACTCACGATCACAGAAGTCATTTGAAAATCCTCAGTTCTTACTATCCTGAAAGACTGTTTTGTCCAAAAGTATTGCCCTTAGCTTCAGAACAAACGCCACATAAAGGCAAAACCCATTTCTCTCTATCGTTTTTAAGTCAAACATACCTGGCAAGGCACGTCAGAGACATATCAGCTGTTTGGGGACTAGATATGCATAGATTTTACTTTCTTTTTTTTTAAGCACAAATGTCTACTATTCCAGAGAGCTGCCAAAAAAAGGGAAAAAGTATTTTGCATTTTATTGTACAGAGTCATACGTTCCCTGCCATTTTGTCACGCTGCTGTGAAACAAATGATACTTTCTTTAGGATTCTACAGAATAACAGCACCTTTGTTTATAGGCAAGCACTGCAATATTAAACAACTGCCTAGATCGTAACCAGGTAAAGACATAGCAAAAGCAATTGTTTGTACCCAGAGTCATGTGAGAGAACAAGATATGATCAAATATTCTCAAAGCAGTCTCAAGCAGAGTTTTACCTATTACAGTCTTTTCTATGTCTGGAAGTTCCCTACTTCAAATGACAGAAGCACTGCCAACAAAAAAAAGCAAGTCCCAGTATCTCCAGCTGCTTTCAACTTAAGCAGCAGTGAGACAAAACACCCGTTCCTTTTCCTAGGGCTGCTTTCCTGTTTAAGCATTTACTCCACCATCCCTAAAGGTTCTGTCATCACCCTCCTGAGCCTGGCACTTGGCACTTATTCAAAAGAAAAAGCAGGTGGGACAGCATGCACCAAAACTCACTAGAAATTACACTTTTCTAGATAAAACCAGAAAAATCAATTCCATATTATGACTATTATTCCTTAAGCAACGCAGCTTGAGCTTTGCTTGAGCTAGTAAGTAATTCTACCAGGATAAAAGGCGCAGGTTTATTCATGTAAGTGAGGGCCTTGGAAGTTCCATTTTATTGTCTTCTGCATGAAATTAGAGTAAATAGGGGTGCAAGAGTCAAAAGACTGTGTTGTCACTTGCAGAATTTTAACATTGCACTAGATGTTTGTTTCAATTCTGAAAGCACAACATGAAACTGCATGTACTGAGTATATCTGTAGCTTACTCAGCGGAACATTCTAACACCAGTATTAGAACAAGCCAGTCAACTAAAACCAACTTGTCTCACAGGTCATGATTTTCTGACAACTGCCTCACAGAGATAACTTGCGCTTGCTGTTTATTTTTTTAAGGAAGGTCAATCTGATTTGCAGCAGAGATGTTCAGAGGAGGACATGGGCTGCAGGCAGTGTTAGTGGCACACAGGAGCTTCTCATTTTAGGGCACCTAAATCCAGAATTAGTCATCCAGACTAAGAGGGAGAACTATCTGCTACCTGACTTACATATTAAAACTACAGAGACCAAGCTGATCACAAACAGCACCACTGTAAAGTGAAACCGTCCAGACCTGTTGACACTATGTAGGAGAAAAAAAAAAATCCACATATACAAAACCAGCCAGGGAAAGTATTCCCTAATATTATCTGTCCAGAGCCTTTGAGTTATTAGTGTAATTTTGCAAACATTTCGAGCTGTTTACAAAGTTCTAGCAGTAGTTACTGAAATTACAAAAAATATGTATTAAATTAACGTTTTATAAAACTCCTTAAATTATAAAGCTTTTAGTTCCTTGTCATTGAAAATTATTCTTCACCTCATTATAATGGGCATATTTCAGCATTTAACATCATTAGAATAACAAATGCTGGTTTTAAGAAGTCAAGAGATTAAAGGATGGTACTTAAAAACGTAATTCAAACTATTACATTATACATGTCACCATGAATCTGCAAACATGTTCAGTTTTATTACAAAAAAAATTCCTGCACGCTTCCTTCATACTGTTGAATTACTCATCTCTTGGACAAACTAATTAAATGAAATAAACAGCATGAAATTTCTTATAGTAGAGGAAAACTAATTCTGTGCCCCACAAAACAGTGATAGCCATTTATTTCAGAGGTTTAATGTTTGACCAGCAAGGCAGTCTAGCACTAATGATTTGCCACATGATTTGGCATTCTTGACAAAGACAAGAATGCCAAGATCTCCAGAAGATGCACTCTGACATCTACAACACAAAATATTTTGTTTTCCTGACTAAAAAGTTACTGCAATCCCACAGAAATTGCAAAGGTAAGAGAGAAAGAACTCTTTAAGATCTTTACTACTCAGAATTAATCAAAGCAAAACAGCCATCCTAGTGATAATCCCCTTTAGTGCTTCACAGTTTATGCAATAGTCAATTACTAAAGAGGATGAAAGACAGAACAATCTTTGCAAATAGGTCACTGTCTATATTTATAATGATTAAAACCAGCCTGCTGCTAAAAGTAACTTTTAATAAGCATAAAAAGTAACATTAAGACAGTGCCATGTATTTGCTCTTAAATACATTCTATGTCTCCTACGACAAAAGAGGAGGTAACACACATCAGAAACAAAGTTATATCCCATAGGTCATGCATTAGCATTGCCAAAAGCAGATTCTAATTTCTGTCTGACAATTTTACTCCAAAGTATCATCTTCAGAGATAACACCTAAATATTCTTTACATGATCTCTGAACTTACCCAACTCTCTCATTGTCTGCATACCTTCTCTCTCAAAATTCGTTAGCAGATTTCACCAGCAAACACTGCCCAAGGTGTTTTTTAAAGACCACTTCTAATAACTCTTCTTTTGCTTCAGCTTTTCCTGCCTGTTTAGACATGACTGAACATGTAATTCCTTTTTTTTTTTTTTTAACTTCAGAAAAATTACTCAGGTCTCTGCTTTTACTGCGTGCTGCTCAGACATCCCATCCGCTTCTTTCAAGTACTGTCCATATCTGCTAAAGAATTACTCTTTCAGAACTTTCCACATCCTTGGCCTCTCTGAGGAGTATTTTTGATCTTTTCTTAGGATCAGGGCATCACACCTAACACCATTTTCTTAAAATGTTGGTGAACTTCATTGATTCTCACAGCTTTAAGTGCCACCTTTGTCTCAGTGATTCTTACACCCAGCTGTGCATTCACTCAAACCATTTCATTCAGTTCCAATTCTACCTGCAGTTACTGTCTACACCAGAGATTTAAATCTGCTTAAATTGAAACTTGTTTTCTCTCAAGCCCTACTTCCTCATATTACCTCCAGCCTTCCTACAGTTCAAGTCTATAAACTAACATATGGTTCGTACAATGCCTTGTCCTCCACAGTTGCAACCAACAGTTGGAATATCTTTGCATAAAATGTCAAGAATGTTCATTATCCAGTCCTGACATTTCTCTTGACCAGACACTTTTCTACATCTTCATTAGCAAATACTGCTCACACTGCTACCTCCCTGTCCTTTACTTCACATATTTCATCTGCTAAAAAATCCTTTCTTTACGCACTACTTTGGAGGCTCTGGATCTTCCAGTATTTCCACAGACAGCAAGCCTATGATTTCACGACTGTACAGTTGCAGAACCTGCACTTCATTACTGGAAAGGAGGAGGATAATCTTCAGGGAATAATGTAACCACTTCTTAGAAGGATCTCACAAGAGAAGCATTCCTCTGTATCTCCTATATTTGTACTCAAGGACAGTGAAAACACACTGAAGGTCAGGCTAAAGCTGAATACCAGCTCCTCAGCACCACCAAAAAATTACTTACATGAAGGTATTTTTAAGGTAATCCTAGCTTCTAATCTAACAAATTTAAGAGAAAACACCTGCAGCTTAGAGTTTATTATAATGCAGACTGCATAAAACTGAACTCCACAGCAGGCAGGGGAGGGAGAAGCAGTCAGTCTTGTGAAGTGAAATCCTGTTTGTGCGTGAAAGCCAGGAACTTGATGTTCTCACTACAGACTAAGAGCAATAAAAACAGCTTTCTGAGCCATTAATTTCTGCACAGCTGATTTCTACTAAACAATGCTCATTATTGAAAGAATTCTAAAAAAACTGCCAGGCTGTTCCAGTGAGAAGGCTGGCACTCTGAACATCTAGACTGAGCTAACGGTGACATCACTTCTACCACTGCTTTAATCCCCACGGCTACTAAATGTCAAACATTTTCATTGTATTTAAAGACCTTGCGATTACGCATGATGAGATTAAGCTACAAAATAAGGCAAACTGCAAGGCACAGCGAGCACCCGCACTCTTGTTGCCCAAGATTGTGATAATGGCAAGTTCGTCAGAAACTGCCAAGCATTTTCCACAGCCAAAATGTGGCATTTTTAGCATTTGTTATTTTTAAACACTGTGGAAACTCCCCCCTTCAGACCTCCCATAACAGTGTCTACAATACATGCATCGCTGCCCTACTCAAATACAAATTTATAAATCGGTTACAGCATTGAATAAAGTATAGTGGGGTGGGATGGGAGAGGGGAGAACGATGAAAAGATTAAGTGTCACTGCATCAGGAGGCACAAAGTCCAGTGGAAACTGAGCTGCAGGCCATATATTTATTATTGACAAAAGACACCCATGTAATATTAATTCCATCTGCTTTAGAGAAGAAAATGCATCCAATTATAGTCAACACAGAAGAAGGAACTGTCTTAACATGTAATATAAATTTTAATGTGGTAAGCTATTTACAGTAGAATATACTATCTAAACATTCCTTAGTATTTTCATAATCTGTTTGGCAATTGATAAATATGGCAGTCAACAGGTCAACACATGCTTCTAAAATAAATATCTAATAATCACTTATTGTGCCAACTTTTAAATTGTTCATATCAACTACACTGAGCTAGGGCAGTGCTGTAAAGAAAGTGCAAGAAGGCTCACACTGCATAAGCAAGATATCACTGAAAAAATTAAATTCAGTAATCCTATTTATTCCTTATTATTTGGGAGAGGGGTGATGAAGTTAAAACTAACAAAATACACAAATATTAGAGATGTGATGTCCCATAGCTAGAGAAACTCCGAACATCCAGAATGAGGCCAAGAATACAGAAGGATATTGAAAAGCTCCGTAAATCACCTAACCATTCTTGTATCTTTAAGATCTTCCCACACTGACTCAGTCCTAAGCAGCTTTGTCTTCATTGTTTCTTATTAGCAAAGTACTGATTCACACCTCTCAGTGATAATACTTTTCACATCTAAAGTTAGAATCAAGTTTGATTTGACATCCTGTGGTACTCTGAACACGTGCTGGCAAGTGGGATTTACTGTAACAATCAGTTTTTATCCAAGCTAAAACACTTTCACACTACAGATTAAGTTCGAGAGTAGGGAGCTTTTAACAGAATTTAAAATAATTTAACACATCCCTACAGAAAGATGGGGGAGGCAAGTGTGAGGTGGGGGAATTATCTACATACACACACATATATAAATATATAATTATGTGTATACACACACATCACTGGTTTAAGAGCAAACCTGGATTACAATAGACTAATTAACTTGGTTACCCATAGCAGAAGTGACCTGATTAAGTCAGAGTTCTAATCTTTTGATGGGGGTGGGGGATGCCTGTTTAAAAAAAAAAATAAAAAGTGAGAGAAACAGCTTTACTAAGGACAAAGGCCGTCAATGCTCAGTTTTAGCCTGAAGTAGGAGTACATCATTCCTGAGATTCTTCCATACTAATTAACAAACTCACATGTTTTGAGTTTTAATCCAGAGTAAAGTTGTGAGAAGAAGAATTGGCAGGGCTGACTCATTAAAACAGTACACAAATAAAATGATCAAGCCAGAAATTAAATTCCATGTAAATCTTAAGTATAATTAAATCCACTAAGACATTAATTTACAGTTCTTATGCTATCTACACACAAGGAAAACTGACAGTAACTAGCACGCTTATTTCAACAAGCCAAGTAGTGATGAGTTACAGCAGTAGGCTCCCTTCCTCTGAGAGAAAATATAACCCAATTTCAGTATCATACTAAACCAATCTTAATACAGAAACACTATTGTTGTTTCTTTAACATTAAACCACAGGATAATGTAAATGGAATTAATTCCCACAGGACAGTAATTCTGCAAGGACTAGACACATCAACTCTTTTGATTTCAGGAATAATTTCATGCTGAGAAAAGACATTTTTACTTAAACAATCAGATTTTTTGGGGAATAAATCTCAAAACAGCAGCAGGCAATTATGGCAATAACAAAAGAAAACAAACCAGATGTGGGGGCCATTTTTTAACTTACCTGCACTTGTTCTGTGGAACTACTACTGAGTTCATCTCCAGACTCTGAATCTTGGTGAATTTTTTCTGAGCCTTCTCCTGCTGAATCACAAGATTGTTCATGCAAAAAGCTGGTCTTCTCTATTTCCAAGAACTCTGGGCATGGGAAATGACCCATGGAAATGGTTCTAAACTGATTGGAAACCTTGGGAGATTGCAACTCATTGTTAAGTTTTCCATTGTTTTGGGTAAGGTCCAGGCTCAAACCAAAAGTTTGACAGGGGCTATTGTTCGGTCCCAGATTTTGATTGGCATCTCGAACTAAGCAAGACACTTGAACTGGAGAAGATTTTCCAAAACTAGAAAGCTCTGGTGATTTATTCACATTTTCTGTGGATCTCTGTAATCCATGTGTCAACTTCAAGGTGTTATTTGGCAGCACGCTTGCCTGCTTCACAGGTGGCATCAGTGCTTTCCGGGGTATTTCCTTCACATACTGTGCTGGCACATAAAATGGTTTGGAATTTTCGTCTCTTTTGACTTGCCACCAATCATCATTAGTCTTTTTCACTAAGATGTATTTTTCCCCTTGCTTGATCACAATTTTCTTGTCCTTGGCCTCATACTCATAGTCATACTCCACCTGAATGTAAAACTGTCCTGGAAGCATCTTCCCACCCTTATCAGCCATTTCTGTCTCAAAAGATTTCACCTTTTCAGACAAAAGGTAAGCGACATTCTGTTTCAGTGTTATTTTCCTGTTAATATTCAGAGCTGTAAGGGAAAAAAAATATAATAAAGTGGCTGTTTAAGAGCATTTTGGAGAAAAATAATCTTTAAGAAATCCTGCCTATTCAATTTATGTCAACCTTAAATTAACTGATGGTAAAATGCAGTATTTTCAGATGTCTTTCACAGTGCTGAAACAGAAAATCAGAACAACTTAGGTCACCAATTTAACTGTCCTATTCACACAAGTCTCCTGCTATCAAGTAGCTCATAAGCTTAATTATTTAGTTATTGTTTCTATTACTGAGTAACATTGACTCAGATCAGCCCCCTCTCACCAAATCTCCAATGATCAATCAATCTCTTGCTTGCACATAGGCTTAATTTCTTTGTGAGACTCTGTTACTACACTAGTTTTAACCAAAATATTCCAAAGATTTATTTACCTCACAGAAAACCTGATCTAACCAAATGTTTAAGGGCTAAAACTGAAAAAGCAAACAAAAACCTCAACTGTAACAAAACAGGACTAAGAACCAAAATTGATAATGAAGGAATTCACACATGAAAATTCTGAAAAGTATTTTTCAGCATCTTTATAATCCAGACAACTGCCACACCCACGAACTACAAATTCTCTCTATTTAATCATGGAGCACGAATGTCCAAATTCATGGGTGGGTAAGCATCAGTCTTGCCAACTTGCACTGAACGAAATATAGTAAACTAACATGAAAGGTAGAATTTTTAAACTTGAAAATCAAAGCATTTCAGTAAAGGGTAAGATCTCCATCATTCACAAGGAATGTAGGAGAATTCAAGTAACATGCTGCCATATTTAATCTTATAAAGATTAACAAACACATCTTTTTCTTTTTAAATGCATGTTTCACGAATGAGAAAATTTATGTAGAAACTTGCAGCTCTGCAAGTTAAGACTGTGATGAGATTTGTAGCCTTTACCCTGCCACAGAGTGGAACTAATGCAATTCCATGCAGGCACACACACGCAGAGCGAACTCAGCTGCTAAATGGGAGTAAGGACAGAAATAACAACAGAAAAGAACTTCTGGGAAGATCTAAAGCAGAAACCACTAAGAATTGTTCCATTTTCTTTTGCCATTTCTGTTATTTGATCTGAGCCTTGAAAAAAATACATTTGCCACATAACTCAGAGACAAAGTAGAAAAAAGCTAAAGTATTACACCAAGACAGAAGTACCCATCTTTAACCTGTGTCTCTCTCCCACAGCCCATCTTCTTTTACTTCCAAGAAGCATTTTCTACAGGTAACTAGGAAACCACCACCATTTTCAGGGCTCCAAATAGAATCACAAAGTTGGATTAACAATTTTATCGAAGACTTGGCAGAAGGAACGATGGTACCACGTTCAACAAAGCTGACAATAGGAACATAAAGCAGTAGAAAAGAATGCCAGGATTCTGGTGTTTACTCTCTACCATGAAGTGGTGCGGTGACATTCACAGTCTATTTACAGCCTCAGTACAAAACAACTTGCTTACCTGCTATTCTACATAAATAGGTGTTTTTAAGTTCAGCTCTGCAGTTGTTTAGCAACAGCAGCAGAAGGTAAACATGAACAAATTGCAGCCATTCCCACTCTCTTCCTAGTTTTGGAAGCTCTGCCATGCAAATGTTATTTTCTTCTTAGCAAACCTGACTCCTTCCAACACTTCTTCAAAGCTGCTACCAAGCCCTTTCATGGCTTCCAGGTCAGACACCAGAAACTGCAAGTCTTACCAAGCTGCAGTGTACCTCAAAGCTCTGTTACCTCAAAAAGCTGAAACACGGGACAAGGATCCATTCACAATCTCTTTCTCCCACACAGAAACCAAAGAGAGAACACAAGCCTCTGGTTTCCCACAGGGCTAACAGGTGTTTAAAAGCTTGGATTTTTCTTTTGCTGGTTTGATACGACTATTTACTGAGAATGCACGCTTAACATTTTTTCAAGACATAAAGGTTCAACAAGTTGCATGTTATGTTTTAAAAAACCCCAACATTTTGAATAATACAAGTTAAATAGAACTGCTACAAAAATAGCTCTACCCACTTTTGAAGTCAGTTTTGCAGCCTCATCCCTCTCCAAAAAATAAGAACAAAAAAGAAAAAACTAAAATAAGCATCACAATTTTTGGTCTTTCATCCAAGCTACAAAATTATCAAGTCAATGGCAAACATTTAGTAATGTTGAACATATGACAGAAGAGAGACAGGCTGTGTTTGGCCAGAACACTAAAACAGTTTTACAAA
This sequence comes from Erpornis zantholeuca, assembly GCA_013400515.1. Lineage (NCBI taxonomy): Eukaryota > Metazoa > Chordata > Aves > Passeriformes > Timaliidae > Erpornis > Erpornis zantholeuca. The sequence goes on along the minus strand of VZTN01029345.1, from coordinate 46,470 downwards.
CAGATCACACCATCAGGATGGAGCAAGGTTCTACTTCTCCTCTTCAACCCAAAAAACAAAGAAATATGTACGGTATAGGTGGGAAATTAACCCTGTAGGTTAGCAAACAACTACCATGGCCTTGATTTCACAGATTCAAATGCATTAATTTTCACTTTGATTGAATTTTTGTAATGCAGCTCTTGTGTCTCAAAAGGTAGACTGCCTGTACTCTCTGCAGCCCAGTGGACAGCTAATTGTAATGTCCTTTCAGGAAGCTGTCTCATAGAGAAGTTTAAAGAGTCATGGGAGCCTTGGTCAGACCTCTGCTGTGAGGGGCTCACAACAATGCAGGTGTGAATGCATAATATTGGCACGTGGAGTACTGACTTCATCGTGCTACTAGTCAACTACTGAAGTGATATGGCTGGCCAGTCTTTGTAACCTTCACAGTATTTTTTGTTCCCTATCAATTACCTGTCATGCTGGATGGCACCCACAATGGTAAAGAAGGTTGAATTAACCTAATTAGAGGATGAGAAGTATGAAAAATCATTTACTTCCACAAAGAACATCTGTAACCTTTCATACGTAAAGTCTCAGTATCTGATTAAGAGATTAATACCAAATGGCCTTACTAGGAAAACTTATTCATGAACACCAAAAAACAGACTCAGGCCTCACTTTTCTCCTGGTGGATAAAACCCCAATCGCTACCGGGTAATTCATCTAAGGTGGGTCACAACCCCACGTGGACACACACACCACCATTTCACAGAGCAGTCTCGCTGTCCCACGGGAGCGGAGCCTGCCGATGACA
>VZTN01029345.1:19731-43299 GCA_013400515.1 Erpornis zantholeuca | reverse complement strand
GGGGGCGGTGCCCGGGACCGCCCGGCCCCCGGTGAGGAATCGACCGCCGGCCGCTCCGGCCGTCCTGCTGTCCGTCTCACCCGGGGCTGCTCAAGTGCTCCGGTGCGGCTGCTGGAGCGATGCCATCAGCTTCTAACTGACGTGGTCGTGTGAAACACCCAGGCCTTTCTGTCCCCGATGAAACGAACAGAGGGAAAACAAAAACCGCACGCCTTCCTCGCTGCAAACAGGGACCGGTGTGACTGTTTAATAGACGATACCTGAAGAAACCACGTTTTTTGAATAGTTGCCCGAAGAGAAATAATAAGAATTAGTCCTTGGCATTTATTTTGAGTTAACTTGCTTGGTATCTCTTACTATATTAAAATAAAGTTTTTAAACATTGTTTGAAAATATTTAGGTGGCCTTCATAACATTTTCAAATTGTAAGTAATTTTATCTTTCTCTTTGAAAAAGTCGTATCTAGTTCTCTTGGTTACAAAGATAACCTTGAAAGCATGAACTGACTGTAACTGATACAGTAGTGTCTGAATGAATCTGAAAAGTCTGAAACAATGGCATGGAGATGTGTAAACTATCTGCACTCTATTAATCTAATGAAGGGTAATGCTGGTCTAACTTCTTCTCTGACTATTTTAACACACGGAAGAAGGAAGTAGACAATAAAACCATCAAAAGGTGGAAAGAACAGGTTTGCTGAGGGAAGGAAAAGCAATGGGTCTTGCTAACCTGAGAAGGGCCAGCAAGAGAGAGAAACAGACTTTAATTGAGGAAAAGATAAAAACAACATCAATAGGTATAATTGAACATGTGGACATATTTTCATATGAAATTGCAATCCATCTTGAACTTCCAATATTGATATTTCCTTGAAACCTCGTATGTGTTATGTGACAAACATGCAAGACAAGCAGAAAACACTGCATATACCTTAAAGCTTTTTCTTCTCTAGCCTGAATACTTGTGAGAACGTCCCATTGACACAAAGGACCATTTGACTTTGGGCTGTCTGTTCACAAAAAATAATTATTAAAATTCTGTTGGTGTTGTAAGGCTGATAACACTGCCACACCCACTCGTTCAGCAGTTATTCACAGTCTGGAAAAACAGACTAGACACCAGCATTTCTATTGTAAGGGAAATAACATCTCATATATAGACGTCCATTACTTATCATTAAAAGGCAAAAGAAATGTGTAAAAGAACAGCCGTTTTTTATTCATACTTTCTCTTTTGTAAATTACACATATGTGAAAAAGATGTAAAGTAATTCTTGTATGTTTGTGTCTAGTAGGATTCTAACCGTGTGCCCAGTTTTTTGGTAAAAAATAATATACTTAGGACACTTGGATATTTCTCAACAAGCTGACTGCATTTTACCTGCTGACATGCCTGAGGTATATATAAAAGCATCTCAAAAATCAGTCATAGTAACCACATTGTAATTATCCTTCCTTAATGCCAAGGCTTCACTAGAGTGCTGCAGGATATGGCATTAGTGATTCAGTCTGAGGCACTCTTCCCTCTGAGTCAGTGTTGAACCAATGGTCCACATAAGCTCAACAGGCATAATAGAGCTGAAGGTGCCAGAAGATATGTAATTTTGAGTCCCTGCCCAAGTGCAGTCATGAAAGATTCCACATTACAAACAAACTGTCCAGCCCAAGTTCCCAATTTTACTATCTGTTGCTTATTCTGCCTATGAAGGATTTCTCTGTCATTTCACTGGAGTAGAAAGAGCTAAAGTTCACAACCTTTACCCACCGTGACTTGTTTTTCCCAGGGATGTAGGAAGGCTGCCATATTTATACCTCAGATGGGACTACATGTATATATTAGTTGGAAACATCCAGTACATGTATTGACCTCACAAATCTCAGGTTGGAGGAACTGCCAACTATAATTGCTTTATGTAGTACATGCAAGCTATGGTAGGAAGTACAGGACTCAATTCTTGTATCTATTGTGTTCTGACTGTTCTCTGTCATACCTTGCACACAACAGTATCAATATTTCTCTTTGTAAATTGATTCCTTATGAAATGTCAGTGTTTGAACTGTCTGTTCTATTATACCAAACCTTCAAAACCTTTGTCCAAATTTAACTGTGTTTACCAAAAGGGAGTTCCCTTAAAGGCAGTTAAGCTCCCACGAGATCTGTGGAAGCAGTCAGCCATATAGAGGTGGAGAAATATCCACATAAGAAAGTGACATTATAAATGCTGCAATTGTGGAGAAAAAGATCCTAGTTACTATCTATGATAAAACACAAATCTATAACAAGCTTCACAGTTCTGAAAAAACAGTCTTGGAAAAATCCACTTCTGGTGTTTGAATTAGACATAGAAATGTTTCTTTCTCTCCTCTGATTCAAAGTTCTCAAGTACTAGCATTATATGTATAAAAAGCAGAGCCTAATAATTTTGAAGGGCAAATTCCCATTTTACTTCTTTTCTATTTTTTTCCTTCAGAGTCTATTTCAAATCTCTGCAAGTTCTGCTCTCCATTATTTTATGCCTCAGTCACAGTAATTCTGGATGTGTGTCATGTTTTAATTAATTAGAAATGCGTATATGAGAGTGGCTGCTGCCATCCTGTTACTCATAGTGCCAGAACTGGTGTTAGGTAACCAGCAGAAATGCGCTGCTGAAAATGTGATTGGTATTAAATCTGGGTTGTTTATTCATTTTTTGCCACCCCTCCTTACCAAACATAATCTCATTATGAACTGTGTTGATTCTTTCTCTCAGAAATTACCAAGAGGGCAAATACAAAAAGCTTTGTCACATCTAACAGGCAGATACCAAACATCCACCTTGCTCATTTTGCTGTTTCCTCAACTTTTCACTCCTTTTTAGAGACCTTTTCTCTTCTTGGTCTTATAACCTCAGTAGTGATATGCTCTAGAGAAACCATTCTGAATTCAGACAAATGCACTTGTTTCAGCAAATAATTTTTATATAAATAGAATATATTTTTATTTTACTTCCAATACTACTTAAAGATGCATTTTATAAAATGGTTCAACTTGCCTGATATAAAACACATTACCTGGGACATGTCCTGTGTATTCTGCTCCTACTCTTAGTTTTTTGACAGCTTCCAGCCTCTCACCTCTATCTAAAAATACTCTTACCTCCTACACATACACATAGAATCAATTCTTTCTTTCTGTTCTTTCTCATTATTACAAAAGCACTTTTTCATGAAGTGCAGATTCTGTGGGCTTTCTGCATGAACTTGTCAATTTACTCCCTGTCTCCTGACTCAACTAATAGATGAACCATTTTTATTTATATAACTGCATTATAAGTAAAATCAATTGACAAGGGAACAACTAAAGTAAAGAATATAGAAAAAGGAACCCAGATTTCTCACGAGTTCAGTAAAGAACTTCTTTCACCATGACACTACAAAGGAATTTTCTGCCTTAAGGAGGAACTTTTATCCACAGTTCAGAGATGATTATTTGTTTTACTGTGAAAAATCAGCAAGGAATTTGTAAAATTTTTCTATTTTGCCAGCAGATTATTTTTGCAAATTGTATTAGGCAGAGTGGACAGCGGCCAACACATGCTTTTTTACTTTGCTCTGTTTGATAGCCACATCACCACTGTGATCTTCAGTGTTCACATCTCTCTCAGAGCTAGCTGTAGCAAAAATTCAAACATACCTATTGTTTGTATTTGCAGTCTCAGTTTGCAAGTAAAGGACATTTTTTTGTTTACAAACTATCTGATTGTCAGCCTTACTAAAGAACAAAGTGAGATTTGTTTTGGTTAAACTTATCCTTTGATTCTGCTCTTGCCAAGTTCTGGCTCCCTACTTACCTGTGAAGTTGAATTTTTATCGCTTTTCTCTTCTCGAGCACAGTATTCCAAACTGCATCACTTCTGTGTGGAGCATGAAAATACATCTCTGAGTCACAGCACAGAATTAAAAGTGGAGAAAAGTAATGAATAATTTTCTGACTGAATAGCTTAAGTTTACAGTGGGTGAAGGCAGACATTTCTTTGTGCTACCTTGACCTAAGACCTTTGCCTAAGCTAAATCTTAGTCATCGCTGCACAGCTAGTCCTGTCTTGATCTCATCCTGGTTTGAGTTAACAGGAAATTAATCCTTTAAATGGAAATAGAGATTTTTATAAACCTATAACGAAAAATGCTCATATTCAAAGGCACACTGTAAATTTACATTTATACCTTGGAGAATTAAGGATAGCTCTTCATCAGTGTCTTTAATTTCTAAGTACCTTCTGTGTTGTCTTTTGAAAAGGAAGGGTTGTTTATCATCCACTGATAAACAGTATTGAAAAAAAGATACTACATGGCTTTGCAAAAAGTACTAAATAAAACATAGTGTGCTAAATGTTTTACTCGTTGAAGTTCATTTTATTATACTGCACCAAATTCAGGCTTAGAGAAGATTCACAAGGGGGTTTCTGGTTCCTCAAATCACACAACTTCAGAATTTACTTCAGTGCAAGGGCCTGGCATGACTTGGCAAACAACCCACACTGGTGGGTGCTCTGAAACTGGAAGCTCCAACTCCTACTGCACATTGCTAGTCCCATGCAACCACAAAGGCTCCTCAAGGCCCAGCACAGTGCCCAGTGGGCGGTCAAAGTGAAGTTATGTGAGGTTAATACTGGGTCTGGTTAATACTGGGTGATTTTCTCTGAGGAACAGCAGAAACTGATAGACTGCATAGGTTTCACCTCTGCTTAACAAGCATAGCTAAAAGTCAGGGGAGAAGTTCATCTTGCCCAAGTTTTTTTTGGTGCCTATTAGTGTGTATCTACATCACAGATAGATGTCTAAGCTCCCTTCAGACTCGGTGGAGTTCTATTTATTGCAATTGTAGGGGTCTGGAGAGTAATTAATCTCATCTTAAAGTAGGCACCCATGTGTGATCAGATCAATTGCACTCCAGAGTCTGTTCATGTACTTAGTGGAAATCACTACCCCTGGAAGTGGTGAATGCCAAAAGTTTTCATGTTCATAAAGAATTAGACCAATTCATGAGAAAAAAATGAGTGATTTAGATTTTAATTTTCAGCTGCCTGTAATCAGTCATACAAAAATAGACACACGTGTTATTTCATATTTTCTCTGAATTCTTTTTTTATAAGCATGATATTTTCTCTTAAAGGTATTGCCTGGTCACCATGGGGGTGGTCTTGAAAAAAATTAAACTAGAGAGCAATCCTGGTGGAAGAGGTTTCACTCTGTGAATCTCAGTAACTCAGAAAAATACTTAATCTGGTAACTGTGATATTCAACTGAGGAAACATTCTTGCAAATCACAGTCTAAAGCTCGGCTGGGAATGATCCCATTGCAGAACATGTGTGGGAGATGGCAAGCTAGCCTCTTCACTAAAGCCATGGGGAGAATTGCTCTCACAATTTCACAGTATGGATGATCAAGTTCCAACACCTGTGACTGTTTAATTGACTAGTACATATGCCACCTTTTATTCTTCCTTCTCCAGTTCCTCAGTTCCATCCTAGCCCCTGCACTAACTCTTCTGTATTGCATTCTGCTTCATAAAAGAAAAAAACAATCCTCCTGTTTTTCAGTAGCCAATAGCTACTGCAGAAGGAGTCAGGTAGAAGGTCATGACATTTCCATGACACGCTGTGTTTCTAGCTTTTATTTCTGTGTTTTGCTTCTGACAAAAAAAAAAAGTTATTTCAAGTCCCTGAGTGGGCTGGTATGAAGGAAACTATGTGCTGGCTCAGAGTTCTTGGTAATTTCAGTATGTCATAGCCATTCCCAAGGAGTCACTGGAGTTCAGGGCCCAAACCCTTTCCAATCCCATCACTCCTTCAAATAGAGATATCTTAAGGAATCCAAGTCCACATTTTGTCTTACGTTTGCTTTCCTGCAAGTTTCTCTGCTGGTTTCTGTTCCTCTTTCCACTGAAAAGTGAACAGAAACCCTTATAAGGCATTTAGTTGCTCAAAGTCTGATCTAGCAATAATGCCATAGGTGACAGTCAATGCTGCCATTAGTTTTGCTGTCTCACCTGCTTCTAGCCAAAAACGAGTCATTCCAGCTTTTCACTAGAGAAGAAACCATGGGAGAAAGTGATAAAAGGGGTTTGGCTGGATCGTTGTTATTTTCATGTGGTTTTTAAATAGTAAAATAGAAGTTTCATTAGAAAGAGTTGAATTCTTTTGTATTTTGGCTCAGCTAGTGTAGTTTTACGTCTCAAGCTGACGTGAAGGATCCCCTGCAATGTTTCAGGCAGATCATGGTTTGACCATTACAGTTGCTCTGTGATAAAGAAAGGGAGAAATCAAAGGCTGTGTTGGCTGTGACTCTGCATTGCACCTCTCTGCCATAGCTGTGGTCTAATTCCTTTTCCCCCAGCCTCAGACGTTCACTGAGCTGGCACGCCCTAAAGTGTTCATGAAAACGTCTTACCCTTATCAAAGTCATTAAGGCAATCCCCAAACTCCCATAAAAATTTTTGATTCATGTAATCACAGACTTCATTTGAAAAGTCAGGTTTCAATTTAATAAATGCTAAATCTTTTAGAGGCTTATATATCTTTTGAAGCCTATGAAATAAAAACCTGTGCACTCTATGGGCATTTTAGCCAGTTCTAATTAGCTCAGTCCCTAATTAGAAAGTCTAGAAGCCTTGTGCATAGTAGGTCATGACTTTACCTGTACATAATATGCTTGCTCCATCCGCTGTTTTACATAACTGAGGTCATGATCTCTTCCTGCAGAGTGGGAAGAAATATGGTGAGCACCTGTCTGCTCCAATGACACTGTGTAGGATGCTGGTTTCGGTCAGGATGAAACTATGTCCTGGGAAGGAGGAGCTCCAAAGCAGTTGCAAACAGCTGAGCCAAGATAAAAGCTGTTAACACCAAGGCAGATTCACAAGGAAGTAGTAGCAGAGCTGTAAGTATCTATTAAACTACTGATAAAAGAGTCCCTAGAAGGTGCTTCCAATTATGAAATAATAGCTCTACCTTAGGGATGAATAAACTCCAAAGCCAAGTGAGAGGTGTTCACTGGCTCAGAGTTTTGTTAGCATTATGTTTGCAATTAATGAAAAGGGAGGGAGAGTTCTCGGGCTTCCTGCCGAGACAAAAACAGCAAGGGGGAGGGGGACAGAGAACAAAATTAAAACCAGGCCCTGACCAGGGTCAAAATAAATTTAAATTTGAAAGTTTTTATAGCAAAACAAAGACCTTGTAGTTTAGTTCAAATGAAACAGAAACTGGATTTAAAATAATGTTTATAATCTCTTCCAGATTAGCCTCCTAACCACAAGAGTCACTCTAAATGGGCCACCTTTGGTCCCTCTGTCTGCCACAATTTTGGTATATGGAAAATATACGAGCAGTCATTTAAACAAAGGGTGTGAATGCTTCTCAGCCTGGGGCACTCCTCGAGGATGGAAGCTCAGTCCCTCTGCAGTGAAGATTTAATTATTAATGCTAAGTGGAACAGCAGCAACAGGATTGCAGGCACCCCAGAATACTAAATGGTGTGGCTGTTAGTGATGAAGGACTGAGAAAGAGGTGGTAGAAGGGGATTAAATCCCCTTAAGCAGATACTGAACCTGCATTTTTCATGGCAAGTGTGAATGTTCAAAGAGAGGTGTCCCCCTCCCCCAGCTCTGTGATGGGAATACAATGACACCGCTTTTCCTTTGCTCTCCCTGGGCAGCATCGTTCAAATGAATTCAGATCAAATCTGAATTTTTTGAATGACTGAAGCCAAATTTGTTGTTAATTTACTATTCACTGGGAAATATATCACCCATTTCCACTTCTGTTTAATGGAAATTGTTTTGTGCAGTAATAACTAGTTATCCTTAAAAGAACCACGGTAGCTACAGTCATCTCTTGGTCAGAAAATAAAGGGCAGCACAGTTAATTCTGATCAAGTCGCTCGAAGTGCATTTTTCTGTGCCAGTCCATCTGGCACTAAGGATCTCTGGCACTCACTGCATCAGCTGCATCTTAACAGAATAGTAACAGAAATGCAGAGCTGGTAATCTGGACCAGGTACTCTGTGCATGCCACAAATTGAGTGTTTTGTTAGGTGGACACACCATAATTCAGCAATAAGAATGAAAGAGGTTATTGTGGAGGCTGAGAAGCTGCCGTAACAGCAGAAGTTAAAACAGGTCTGTTGATACAGCAATGGAGAAATAATAAACAGTTACTAATTTCTAATAGTTATAGGTCTTCAGCTCTTGCTCCTGCAATCAGATACCCACCCAAAACAATCACCTTCCTCAGCACTTTGCATTTGCTTCTTGAAAGCAGACAGGGGAGACATAAAACCGAAGTGTTGCCTTCTCTTCCATGAGTAGCTCTGTACTTTTCTGCATGTTTTCTGAGTGGGCATTACCCATTCTTCCCACTTTATTGTGCCTTTTTTTTTTAAGACATGGAAAACATTCGTCTTTGAAGAGATCAGTACCAGGAAACTCTGAAATAAAATATATCATCGTGAAAAGGACAGTTCAGATCAAAAGTTTCAAAGTGCATTTTTTCACAGAAGGAAAAGAAAAAAGAAGGGAACATCCCGTGATACTGAAATGCTACAAAGCAGAAACTGAGAAAGGTTTTCACACAAACTAGAACACGGAACTTATTGCCAAAATCTTTCACCGAGGCCAAGAGCCTAGCAAGATGAGAAAACAAAAGGCACTTTTCGCAGGTAGCCCTGGAACAGCAGCAGTCACAAATGCTCAGGTTTTACAGCAGAGACCAGCCTTTTATCCCTGCCCCCAGTGATTAGGAAATGAGGGCATGTTGTCTCATTTGCTACTCCTCCAGAAGAGCTTAATTTTTTTGACTTTCAGAGGCAGGTTATTGGCACAAACAGAACTTTGAGTTGAGACCATGGGCCTATATTTATGTGGCTTTCTGTGACACAAAAAAAGAATTTTGTGGTATTTAATCTTGACAAATGCAGGGTCTGAGTTATCACATAGAATCATCACTTTCAAACACAAACATACTCAATTCCCAAGGAAACATCCTTTACAGACTCCAAGTTAGCCAACCTGTCCTCCATTGTTCATTCTGCAGAAAGTTAATCAGGTTTTCATTTGCTGTGACAAAAGTTAGCCTCACTAAATTTTGCAGGCTTGCAAGTGAGCAAGATGATTAACCATGAATCACAAAATAGAAATGCCTTCAGGGTATTTTCAGGAGCTGTGAAATAGCCATTGACAAGATGGTATCAGTATTTTGTCCTGGTCTTTCTAAAGGTGTATCCTCAACACTCAGCGCTTTGGGCCTGCAGTATTACAGGCTACAGTCAATTTTAGGTCATGCTTCACTCACATCTTGGCATCTCATGTGTGACCAGCCCCATCACCTGACAGATGGCAGGAGGGTAGCTGGGTTACTTTTGAGCCCTAAGGCCAGGACAGGTGAATAAAAACACATTTACACTGCTGGAAAATTCAAAAGAGAAACAAAGGGAATGTACAACCCAGCTCTCTTCTTTATTTAAAATCCCCCCCCAAGCAATTATAGATGAATTATGCACTCTTTCCCTCTCCTGTGTATGCACTTTCTCGCTGGCTAGATTTTAGTAATCTATTATTCATTGCTTTGCTCTCTCTTCCCTGCTTTTCCCTCTCTCCACACCGCAGGGATTTGCAGGGCTGCTGGGGGGACTCCTGCCCCGGCCCTGCACAGACCCCACTCCTCCCATTCACCCATTATGGATTATTGCCATCTGCTGGAAAAGCAGGGGGGACTGCCAGGAATACTCATCCCAGTTCCAGAAAGTAAGGCCAGGCCCCTTCACTTGGGTGGGTGACCTGGGGCTCAGTGATGTACAAGTGGCATCTTTGGGGGTGTTAGGGGAACAAGCAACAAGATTATCCCACAGCACTGGGCTGTCAGGCAGGAGAATAGGCCTGGTTTAAACACAGATTTTTTTCAGGGCATTTTGTTAGATATACAAGAAGAGTTCTTTCTCCCGAGGGTTCAATAAATAAACACAAGTGAGAAGACTCACATTTAAAATTCCCCTAAGCAAGCAGGTATTTTAGGAACAGTAAGATCTTCAACATATTACGAAAGGAAAAAACCCTACTCTGGAAAGAGGGATGAAATTCCCGATTCAGGATCTCCTGACCATTTCTGCAGCATCTGGAAAATGACCTAATGGTCCTGCTGGGCCAAATGTTGGGGGGAAAGTCTACTGTACTTAGTACAGATGACTGTCAACAAACACTTCCAGAACAGCTTTCGTGCTTTCGTATTTTATGTCCTTAAGGGACCTTAAAGATCATCCAGTTCCAACGCCCTGCTATGGGCAGGGATACTTTCCACTAGAACAGAGCTCCATCCAGCCTGGCCTGGAACACTTCCAGGGATGGGACATCCACAACCTTTCCAGGAATCTTCCTCCGGTGCCTCACCACCCTCACACGAAAGAGTTTCTTCCTCATATCTAATCTAAACAGAAATATCTTTCAGTTTGAATCCATTCCCCCTTGTCCTGTCACTACATGCTCTTGTGAAAAGTCCCTCTCCCCCTTTCTTGTGGGCTCCCTTCAGGTACAGGAAGGCTGAAATTAGGTCACCCTAAAGCCTTCTCTTTTCCAGACTGAACAAATCAAATTCTTCCAGCCTTTCCTCATACAAGAGGTGCTCCATCCCTGTAATCATCTTGATGGCCTCTTATGCACTTGCTCCAACAGGCNTGGCCTCTTCTGAACTTGCTCCAACAGGTCAATATCCTTCCTGTGCTGGAAACTCAGAGCTGATCCAGCACTCCCAATGGGTGTCACCAGAGCAGAACAGAGCAGAGGGGCAGAATCCCTTCCCTGCCCTGCTGCCCAGGTGTTTGGATGCAGCCCAGAACACTGTTTGCTTTCTGGGCTGCAGGAGCACATGGCTGGGGAATGTACAGACTCTCATTCACCCCAAGCTCTTCTCAGCAGGGCTGCTCTCGATCTGTCCAGCCCCCAGCCCACGCTGATACCTGGGCTTGCCCCAACCCAGCTTGGTCTTACTAAACCTCACGAGTTTTCCATGGCCCCACTTCTTGAGCCTGTCCAGCTCCCTCCAGATGACATCCCATCCTTCAGGTGTGAAGCACAACTTCAACTATGTTGAAGCTCATCTGCAATCACTGTCAAAGGAAAATTAATTAATCTCTTAATGGGAGATGAAATTGCAGCCCTGATTTGCTGTGTTACCATTTATTCCTGACTGTACATTGCAGTCATTTTATATCCCCCAGAGAGATGCTTTTATAGAAGCATACAGATTACTTTTTATAGTTCTAAATCTTTTACTTCTTTATTTGCAACTTCAAGTAACTTTTCAATTAGCTTGTCAGATAGCAAAAATTCTAAGCAAGGTACTCCAGTGGGTAATAATCCTGACCTAGGAAAATACAATGTAGAGGAGAAACAACTATATTTATTAGACAAGCCTATGGTGTATCAAAAAGATTTAGTTCATATGAGAGATAAAATTACAAAACAATTCAAAATAGTAATTTAAAATACTTGAAAATCCAAGCACTTGCTCAGGAATAATTTTTACTTAAAACCACATGTTTAATCTTCATTTTAGTATCCTGAATATTTGGCTTGATGTGAGTGCTGGGAAGTTTAGCACAATTACTAGATGGCAGATAGTGTTCAGATTAACTTCCTAGGCTGAGGAAATCTGATAGTCACTTGTCTCCAAGACAAATCACACTCTGACAAGATGATGTGCTGATGACTCTCCGTTTTCTGTAAATCCTGCAATTTTTCATTCTGTGATTGCACAGCAAGAGAAAGCCAACTGACCTTACTAAAATCAATGCTCCCCAAAGCAAAAGAAGCCTTTGATTTGGTCAAGATCTTCTTGTGAACACTGTTGAAACTTTACAATATATTGATTTTTGATAAACTAAAAAATGGATCTGCAGAGGCAGCAGAGCCTTCCCACACTGGGGGTTTGTCACATGTATTTCATTCCCAGATTTATTCCTCTTAATTGACCATAAGATGAAGTTATTATTTCATTATCCAACTCCTGTGCTGGAGAATATAATGAAGGAAGTGGAGTTCTCAGAGTTGTTCACATATACAATCCACACTAGCCAAGAATAGCAAGTAATAGATATACCACAGTAAAAAGGTGGCTTCTGTGCTGAAGAATTATTACTAAATGAAAAAGAGAAGATGCTGTGGGAAGTGGACAGCCTTGGTGCTGCAGCTGGAGCGTGTGACAAAGAAACCCATGGCAAAGTGCTTGGAGCTGCAGAGGGGCACAATGGTTCCCAATTCCTCTCTTCTCTCCCGGGAATCTACATCTCTGGGCAACATAAAAAATACCACAGGAGAATGGCAGGATTGGTCTTACTGCTTGTTCTGGGGGATGCTTCACTGCAATGTTTTATTGACTTCTAGCAAGAATTAATTTACTGAGAGCACACCAAGCCTATCCTGCTGGTGGTTCATTTAGAGTATAATTTTGGGATTTTTTTTTTGAGTTATTGATTTTATAACTGCTTTAGGGTAGGAGATAAGGGAATATGATCCATGTGGCTGGTTCTCACAACTTTCTTTGTGCTCATTAGATTTAGGGGCTGGCTTGGCTGATGCAGAGTTCTGTGACACCAGGACTGTGCTCGGGTGAATTTCTCCCTCTCTCCCTGCCCACCAGCCCACAGGCCCTTCTTGCTAAGTAAAGGAGTGGTTCTGTCCCCCCATGCAATGCCCAGGTCTGGGGAGGTGGCAGGGGCACATCAAGCCTCTTCCCAAACCCTAGGGGAGATCCCAGCAGGAACTTGCCCAGAAGCCATAGGAGAAGCTTCAGAAGTCACTGCTGCCACCCAGGAGGTGCTTGAAGAAAGACTGAGGGGGTGCTGGGGACACCAGAGGAGGCTCAGCTGGGACCAGTTTCTGTGCAGGGAAGGGGAAGAAGCAGGCAGAGCTGTGGTCACCTCCTGTCAGGGGTGTCTTGACTTCTGCCCAGGAGATCATACAAGTTTCTCTTCACTCCTCAACATGCAGCCAGACTGCTGCAGAACACAGGTTTAAGACAGTGAAGATTTGTTGTTAATAGGTTTCCATTTCAAAATCTGGAAGGTTTTATATAGCAGGGCACAGATTTTTCTGTCAAATCTAATCCCACCCGATGCCAAGGCATAATCTCCTAATTACACTATGCAGTAGGATCAGTCTCTCTAATCCCTAATTATATCTTTGCTTGGAAAATGTTTAGTCTTACTTCTGTCTCTTCTACATGATCTCCAGCTGCCCAAAGGATCCTCAGAGCTGCTATAGTAATAACCTGCTGAGGTAGATCCCAGCAGTTTCTTGGAAGGAAACTACAAATTCTTCCTAAAAAGGTAATTCAGTTATCCCAAAACTGTTAATAAATTTGACCCAATTTTGTGGGAAAAAATAACAAACAAGCAAACGAAAACATGATTAATTGTTGGTGACCGTTCTCCCCACTACAGAGAGAGGATACTGCAGGATGGTCCTGGCCCCACTCCCTCGGAGGCTCTTTCAGTTTGCAATGAAAAACCCTCACCCAGCAAAGCATTGGAGACTCACACCTGCTCCAAACGAATCCCCACCCATTAGGGAGCATTTAGCCAAGGAACAGCGATTGCCTGAGCAAGACATTATTTATTGGTCAATTGGGCACAGCAGCAGTGTTTTGGGTCAGTGTGAGATCCTTGTCTTTCGCCCAGTGCAGTGGGGGCACAGCTGCTTTCTGAGGGAGGATTTCTCAGCGTGGTTCTGGCTGGCATCTTGAATGTGTAGGAACAGATCTGTGTATGGAGCCTCTCCTCTTCTTCTTTTTTTTTAATAAATGCAAGGAAATAAAATGTTTCAATGTAGGTCAGATGGAACAGTTTTTGTGGACAAGGCTTTTTTTAGCTAAAAGAAACACCTGCAAATTTTACATACTGCTCACTCTGGTAATTGCTTCTTTGTTTCTTTTATTAACATTTTGGTTCAGCTGCTCAGCTGAAAAAAATCAGTAATTTTCTCAAACTAATTCTTAATGCTGGGATGGGGCTGCCTCCCTGTTCAGAATAATAATGGTGGTCTGCTTAGTGTAGGTGTCAGTTTAGTGACCTGTGGAAAGTCTGCAGTAAAAATAATATGTGGTTCTTCTTCAGTCCTGTACAGCTTCCACAAAACAAAAGAAATCAGCGTTCTGTGGGTCTGGCCTTACCGCTGCAGCAGCTGGTAGAAGGCACTTGATAATATTTCATCAGGATTCAGACATTTAATAACAATTACTATGTAAGAAAATGCAGAGTTAGATTAATCTCATATTGTTAGAAGTGTGACCCATTAATATTGTAGGAGGACCATTAAGGGGTGGACGGCTAAAAAATATGATCCAGCAGTACCAGGAGAGCTTGAGGACATGTTTGAAAGGAGCATTTAGCTCAAAATGCTGCAGGAAAAACAGTAACAGGCCATGAAGGATGTGGGATATAGAGGCGGAGGTATTTGATGCAAAATGAAGTTTTCTTCCTAAAACTCAGTAAGAAAAAGTGGGAGGCGTGCTAATGGGGAAATGGAAATGGAAACTGGAGAGATCACCATTCCTCTCCTCCCTCTGGCAGGTAAGGGACACTGCACTGTCTGCACACGCACCAACCTCCGTCTTTTAATTAGTGCCTTAGGGTATTACGAGCAGCATAATTTTAAATTTCAGCCTCAGTGGGGACATCACCTCTTTGTCCCCCTGCTGGCAGGTAGTCCATCCTTTCCCTGTATTCAGATGTGACCAGGAAAATACCCCAACATTCACCACCACTGAGGAAGCCCAAATACTCGCAAATATTAGTTTGGATCCCCAAAACAAACACATCTGACAGTGCCTCTGCGATGCTGGAAGCATTTGACAGGACCAGAGGACAAAACAGAGTGGCATCAGCCCAGGATGTCTTTTGCAACAGCAAATGTTTTTGACAGGCAACACGTGAGCTGAGTCATTGAAAAGGTGCCCAGACCTCGGGGAGGTACTGTGGGTGTGTAACACCGGAGCAGGATACCCATGGGGAAGCTGCATCACCCGCTGGCTTCAGAGCCCAGCACTGCCGTGCCATGGGCGCCGAGGCAGGCACAGAGCAGTTCTGTTCTCACATCAGGCTGAAGCCCTGGGTTTCACAGCATGACCATTCCCCACGCTCCGTGGAATGGAAGAAGCTCATGGGAGGGGGAGGGAGCTCTTTGTGTAGGAGGAGATTTCAATAAAAGAAAAAGTAAGCAGGAGGACCTTCAATATTCCCTTTTTGCAGGGAGAGAGCTGGCTCTCACCTGGGCTCAGGGTTACTCTATCACCCAGAGATGTGCTCTAGGACAGAGGAACTTCCATTTCTTTGGAGATGGAGTTGCAACAGGGTTCCTGTGGGGTGCAAGCACTCCCTCAGCCTGATGCTACACGAAGGCTTGATACTGCCCAGATAATTTGTACAAGTAGATCAGGATTTTTGACACAGCAATGGCCCTAGAACTCAGGAATTTCTAATTGTCATCACAATACTCTCATTGCATGACTGATACTCAGTATGTGACAGCATTAATTATGCATTTCGATTCAGAAGTTGCAGCTAATTAGTGTTGTCCTGGTGAGTGCTTCTGTACTTCATCTGGTTCACACACACAGGGTGGGCAGGAACATATCAGAGATTTGCTCTACCCAAGCCAGTCATTCAAAAAGCATAAAATTGCAAAGAATATTTGGCAAGAAGTGCCAACAAAAGGGTGAGGGCCAGCTGGAGGTCCATCCCCAAGCCACAGTGTGAGAGTGAAATTCACTCTTTAATCAAATAGGAACAGCAGATTTTGACTCTCTGACTTGTTAACCTCACACCTTTCCTGGCATCACAGCCAGCTGGGAGGTGTATATAGTGAAATATGATTATAAAAAATACTTCTTCATGCAAGCCAATTTCCTAGTTTTTAAGGAGGAGCAGCAGCAGAGGAAAAGGGGAAAGCAGGAGGGAGGCAGGGAGGTAATAGGGACTGGGGGAGGGCACCTGCTCCTTCCAGGCAGGGCTGTGGCAGCTGGGGCGCTCACACCTCCCTGGGGCAGCTCCAGGGCACCTGGGAGCTGCAGGACCCTCCATGGAGCCACTGCACTTCAAGGTCCTCCCTGCTGGACACCTCCCCTCACCCCTCCTGCACCTCTGGACCTCCTGAGCCATTCAGCCTTCGAGGTCATGGCTCCAGCACAGGTGACACTCAGGACACTCTGGCAAGCAGCCAGAGGTGCTCAAAAAGCACCTGCAAAGCAGAGGCAGAGCCCCTGCCTGTGCCGAGCCTGGGTGTGCCTGTTTGTGACAGGAAGGGCCAGGGGTGCCCCTGCCGTGCTACTCCAATTATCCATTCTCCCTAAACGTGTCCGTGGCTGCCCGTGGCATCCACCAGCATCCTGGTTCGGGTCATGCCACGGCTGCTGCTCACAGCCACCACGGATGTGAGTCACAGGGCAGCGGGTGAGCAGCCTGCTTCCCTTCAAAGCACCGTGCCCTGGCCTGAGCCCTGGGGGTTGGGTTTGTTTTTGTTTTGTTTTCATTTAATATTCCTTTCCCTGTGGGCAAAAGCCTGCTCTTCTTTGCAAGGGAAGGTCAGGGCAGAGCTCAGGGCAGCTGAAGTGCACAGGCAGAGGCAAGATGTTGTGTGCCCTGCTCTGGAGCAGTTTGAGAGGCAGACCAGGAGCAAGGAGCTTTATCTGAACACAGCCCTACCACCTCATCCCTTCCATCAGCATCTTAGTTATTAACATTAATTATTTAATGCCTAATTAATGGCATTCTACCATTAACACTAAGATACTGTGAGACTCAAAAAATCATTCTGTACCCCCATGCGTAAGCTTTACACAGAAAAGCAGCCTGACCTCTGTGAAGTGTTTCGTAAACCAAGAACAATAAAAATGGTTTTCCCTCAGGAGCTGTTTTCTCTGTTTCAAGCAAGACTTTCCCAATATTTATTTGACTGCTTTTAAAAAAATAATTGAAAATGTTCAGCACTAAGAAGTGCCATTATAGAAAAAAATTGTACAGAGTCTTCAGCACGTGACAGTCTGGGGTAATCTCACTGACAGTATTGCACACGCATTAGAACACACATCAAATGAAAATAACATTTCAGAGGGGAACATATTCCACGTCACTCCCCCACAAGAATATTTCAGAGGGTAGGAGAGACCTGCAGCTGTTTGGAAAGTATTAGTCTCATTGCAGAATGAGTCAATATTTAGTGACATATCTTTTTCCAAGTAAATCAGAGTGCAAAGATCTTCCACTTTACTGATGCTCTGGGGGTGCTTGTGCAGGGAGAGAGGTGGCACAAAGAGCTGCCTACCCCATGCCCTGGTGCAGAAGTGCAGCAGCCACCCTGACAGCAAGGTGCCCCCTCGGTCTGCCCTGGCAGGAGCAGCTGGTGGGTTGCTGCTGCCAGCACTGGTGGTGAGCCCACAGCTTTAGGAGACACCTGGCAATTTCAGGGCAGTTTTTCTCCTTGGGGAACACTCACTGTGCCCTGTGGAGTGGGCAGGCAAGAGCTCTCAATGCAGGACTGCAGCCAGTTCAGGGTCTGCCTTGGAAACAGACACACTAAATAAAATGTGAGCTCTTTTGACACTTGGTACCAGGCCCAGCCTGCACCAAGTTGGTTTATGAACTAATGCCTAGCTGCTCCTTTCCCACCTTCCAGAGGGATGCTCATCCACAGCTGCTCTGCTCCCTGGAGTGGGAGGAACTCTGGCTATGGTCACACGGGCACTGGTGGGGCTGCTGCTGACCTCAGACTGTGTGGGCTGAGGCTGCACTGACAGTGAGAACAGCCCTGCCTCACCCCACACTCGTGGTGTAAACTGAGTGAGGTCATTTCAACTGGAGAGCACCCACAGGGATGTCTCTGTATTGAAGGATCAGCAGAACATAACAGCCTCAAGGAATGAGAAATCCAAACATACATGCACATGCATGCATCTTCACACATCTTTGTGTGCACACATGTGTGTGTGTATATATATACATTTATTTATATATACCTGAATAAAGAGTGCAATCATTTTGTAGTGCTACGAGCAGCCTGAGGTGTTGGGTGTATTAGGCAGCAGACTGCCTCTACCTGACTTTAATGAGTGTTTGTTAATGCCTGTGTACTAAATGAATGCTGACTGAGTCAAATACAAATGATCATATCAGTAACATGTGCAGAAGATAAATCTAACTCCTCAGCTAAATTTATTTCCCTACTCTCCTTCTCTAGCTGGCATTTACAGGCTCCAAGCTTGGAAAACAATCCTGCAACAATCATCACACACAACTAGCTACAAGCACAGACCAGAGTCACAGGAATGATTTAAGCTGCAATAGCACCCTGTGATATTTAACTTTTTGACTAGCATTCATAATATCCCAACTACACAAGGGATGCAGAAGCGGTAGGTACATACCCACAAGATGAAAAGCCAGTGCAGGGAGTTCAGTGTGCCCCAGGCAGGTGCTGGAATAGCTCTGAGGAGAGTAGTGCCCAGCCCTGCTCCTTGTGAGATCTTAAACAATATTCTTTTGCAAATATTCTTTCTAAACAAAACTTAAAAAAAAAAAGGAGGGGGTGAGGTTTTTCAGCTCTTCGAAGGTATATGGGAAGTGGGAGTAGGAAATTCTGTGTAGACCCATACACCATACATGAGTCATGACTTTCTGTTTCGGTTCATTTAGCTTCTGGATTTGGTTTTCATTGCTGCTACATTCATCCACTGGTTTAGTAGTTTTTTGTGGTTAAAATAGCCAAGACATGGGAATGGCCCTTCCTCTGCCCAAGAGCAATTGCAGGCTCTTGTTGCCCTCTCAGCTTCACCAGTGGAAGTTCTCCTATTTTGTATGGAGTGAATAAATATTTCTTAGGTCAAGTCAGTGTGAGTCTCCGGCCTAGAGGTCACCACTCATCAGCAGAGGTTGAAAAGCCCTTTCCCATCCTCACTCCTGAAAATGCTGAATACCAAATACTATAACATGGCCTGCAGCACATTCCCAGCTACCAAGCCCTAATCTGACTGCATGAGGGGTCAGCACCTCCCCTCTCCCCAGCTGTGGTGTCCTGGGAGGTGGCAGACATGTAGGGACTTTAATGCCTGCAAATGTGGAAAAGCAGGAGATAACAGAAGTAGATCCCTACAGGCTCAAGGCAGGTTGCTGTGATACACCTAAATTTTGGGTTATGATTTTTTCTGAGGCTCCTCTTAGATATGAGTGGGTGGTGTGCAATCTGCACAGCTATAAACACACAACAGGAATTAAAACAAAAGGTGGCCTCATTAATATTTTATAAAATATCTGGGGTCAGTATGAGTTCAAAACTTCCCAGTGGATGCTCAGTTTTCTGTTGATGATCCTGTCAGTAATGCTGCCCATTGCTAGTAGCAGCACCAGGCAAACTCTTCCAGCTCTGCTCTGTCAGAGGCCCTTGGCTATGTTAATGCAACAAAACCTTTGCTTAAAGTGAAAGATTTTTCCTGGGATAGAACTTAGGAAATGTAAAGCCAGGGAAAACTGAGCAAAGAAACACTCTATACATCTTTATTCTTTTCAAGTACAACACCACACCCATTTTCTGAAAAGGTCCCCTCAACTTTCCCCAACCACCTGAGCCATTTTGAGTCTTTGCAATTCTCTTCAGGCACATTGGTTTTGCCTGCTCTTAGGGACATACTTTATTCTCCCACATTTGCTCTCACCAAATCAGAGTGCAGACTCTTCACAGTGGTGCACTTGACTGACTGCACTGGAAGCAAAGCCTCACGGGGCCCACCCTTAGCAGACTGGTGCTTCCCTCTGGCATCACCTCCCCGAATTTCCAAGTGTTAAAGCAGTGAGGGACCTGTCCCGGCAGGGAGGTGCACTCCAACCAGCAGAAACCCATAACGGCTCGAGTATTTCTGCTGTGTCAAATCCCTGGCAGAGCCGTAGCTGCATATTTTCCCGATGGTTATCTCCTCTCCCAGGGTGCTCCGTGGGTGCAGCTCAGGGGAAACGTGTTTCACCAAGCCAGCGCCAACCCGCGCCAAGTCACCCTTTCATTCAGCAGCAACGAGGTCTCAGCATCGATTCCAGCTTCCCTCGCAGCGAGCAGCCGCTGGCATTCCCCACGGCAAGAGGGAAACACAGCTCACCCTCTGCCGTGTCCGCCACGGGCCGGCGCGGCTTTCCTCTCCCCTCCCCGTGCCTTGCGCTCCTGCTTTTCCCCAGCTCCAGAGGAACAATCCTCGCCTTGTTCCCGCTCAGTGACCTGGCGCTGGGATTAACACGCCTGAGCGGCTGCGTCCGCACGGGGGAAAACGCCGGGGGTGCCGGGGCGTCAGCGGCACCCACCTTGGCCCCAGCCACCTGCACCGCCCGCAGCTCTGGGGTGCCTGGAGGTTTAACACAACCCAGAAGAGATGATGAAAAAAAAAAAAAAAAACAAAACCAAAACCAAAACCCAAGTCACTCTGGGTGTTGAGAGGGTGATCTCTGCGGCATCTTGGGTGGAAAGGGGTGTCTGCACAGCCAGCCTCATGCTGAGTTGCTGGTGGGGCTGAGGAGAGGACTGCACAGAAGGGAGGGGTCAAATAGGTGATATTTAGAGCAACAGAAGCCCTGGATGACTTGCCTACCAGCTGTGAGTTTGATTTCCACCACCATCATCATCATCATCTAGGCCCTTTTTAGGCTGGTGCCAAGAACCTCAGCCCTGCCTGAGGCTATGTGGCCCAGGGAAATTTCCTACATCGGGAGAGGGACTTGGGGAATGCAATCACCAATTGCGGGAACAAGTTAAGGACACCAAAGTGTTTTGCCCTGCTCACCAGCCATGGAGCTGGTGGGAAGTTTTCAGCCCCTACCTGGCAGCATTTGCAGCCCCCAGGGAAGGAGTCTGCCCTTCACTCTCTGCAGTTCTCTCAGGGCTTTGCTCTCCAGCACCTCCAAAGCCCTATTTTATTCAATTGCTGAAATGATGATGTGAAGGTTTGAATGTCTAGAAATTTTTTAGCAGTATTGGTTATACCCATATGTAGCTTCTTGCAGACCTGAAGAAGTCAGGCAACCACAGCTGGATCTGACTTTCTGCTCTGGCTGGAGGCTGAGGGTGGTTCTCCACTTGCCTTGCTGGAAAGCCCTTAGGGAAGGCAAGGGAGGCAACAGCATCCACCCACTGCTTTATTTGGATGTCCCAGCATCACCATTTTCAAGTGCTAGCAGGATGCTGCTGTAAGGCAGGATGAAGAAACACTGCTAGGAATGCTGTCAGAGCCAAACACTGCAGCTGCAAGCAGAGGGAAGAGACATCCCACAGTGCAGGCCAGG
Organism: Erpornis zantholeuca; assembly: GCA_013400515.1. Taxonomy (NCBI): domain Eukaryota; kingdom Metazoa; phylum Chordata; class Aves; order Passeriformes; family Timaliidae; genus Erpornis; species Erpornis zantholeuca. The sequence goes on along the minus strand of VZTN01029345.1, from coordinate 21,963 downwards.
TTACCTGCAGGTCCTACTTGTGCCTGAGTAGACGCAGGAAATCTCTGATAAGGACAACTTGGTGGTGCCAACCTCACAGGGGTCTTTAGGCATCAGAGCACACTTGCAGAGGGTTATAATTTCAGTCTGTATCATTTCATCTTAACCCCAGGCACATTTGCCTCTTGCCCGTGAGAGCAGGAGCAAGCCCTGCTGCTGTGGGCAGTGTTTGAGACCCCTGCCTGACTGGGTAGCAGGGGAGGGCTGCAAATAACATACTCTGTACTGCTGTTCCTCTGTGCCCTCAGCCTGCTCATGACCCCTGCAGCCCAGCAGAGGATGGGAGCAGTGGACAACCAGAAAAAAAAGGACTCTTGAGACACCACATGCATCCATGCTTTCACAAGCTTCCACAGCAGATGTAGTTGTCAAAAGATTTAGTTCCTATCCATTATTTACTGTATCAAATCAGAAATCTCAGAACTGGTTACAGAAGAAGGAGCTATTATAGAAGAAGGAATTATTAGCTGTCTAGTAATTTAAATTATCTGCTCCCCCTTACTCTACTTTTTGTGGAGCTATATTGACGTTTGAAAAAAAAAGTTCTGTTGCTATAGCTACCAAGATGAGCTTCCAGTCATGAGATTATGATCAATAAAATATGCCAGATGTGTCTCCAAGAGCTTTCATTAATAAAAAACCAAGTGTGATGAGAATCTTCAGACTAATTCTAGGGGACACAAATGAGATGCTTTTAAATATCTAATCTGATGAAAAGTAAAAAGCAACTAGCACCCGTAAGATTTTATGCCAAGCACTAACTGAAGCATTGCTCTCACAGAGAACACATGCACCAAAATATCCTTTCAGAAACAGCCCAGAAAGCTGAGCACAAGTGAAAGGGGAACCCCATGTTTTCTGAGGCTGCTACTGGTCCTTTCCCTCCTGCAGAACTGCTGATGTGCAGAACAAAACCCCGGAGCACGTTGTAAAAGTGAAGGCTGAATTTCCTGTCCTTGCAAAATCTCTTCTTCTTTGCGAGTTGTCTCAAAAACCTCAGTATCCACTTCCCTCTGGAGTGTTTTCCCATATGTTCTGTAACTCCAAAAGAAAGATGCATTTACAGCCCAGGAAAGGCCCACCAGCCATGCATCAGCACATCAGCAGGAAGGAACAAAGGCAGCAGAAGAGGAGCAGAGAGGAGCCTCAGAGCCAGGTCTTGCTGAGGGCCAGCAGCTCCCTTCCCAGCACCACAGCAGGGTGCTGAGGGGCTCTGCTCACCCTTCACTGGCCCTTGGAGTCTCCCTGCAGTGGGTATCTGCTCTTCTCTGCTGAAGCTCTTTCACCCAACAGTTTCCAAATACCTCTGGGTCTCCTTCTGCCCAGCCTTACTTTGTCCTAGGTTCCCAAACTTTGACCAAGAACACGACAAAGCCAAACTCCATCCTTTCCCAGGCTGGCAGCATAATTTCTACCAGCTTATCAGCCAAGCATATGAACAAAGGATCATTTTCTTCATCTCCACATGTGCTTACACTCCTGTAGTAAGTTGTGGATACAGTTCTCTTCCCCTGACAGCTCCTGCACAGGTTACACATAGAGTTAGATGAAGAGTAGAATGAAAATTTTTAGTAGATTTGATTCAAGCTTTTACGCTTATTTTTATGCATTTTGGCTGTTTGTTTTTTAATTCATATTCCCTCATTTCCAACTTCCCAGCTCATTTTCACCAGTTAATAAAGGGTAATAAACTCACTCCAAGTTACATGGATGCTTGGAGTCCATGAACACTGCATCTCTGGTTAGCCCATAACAGGGGAGGTATGTGTCTGCTGCCATATTTTCATTGAATTATCCTGCACTGGAACTGGATGCCACTGTTTGTCACCGTGGGAATGAAACATTAATTTAATGCTCTCTGCATTTATTAGAGAGCAAACCCATTGTACAGGCTGCCAAGGGAAACTGACAGTCCTCTGCAGTAATGAGTGTGGGGGAAAAAATCCATTTCTCATCAGGAATGACTCTTCCCACCTCTCTCATGCTGCTCAAGTGTCTGTGGATCAATGGAGACAAATCAGCTGGAAATGAGAGAAAAATACAAAAACGTCTCAAGCTTCACTTATGAGTGGATTTGATAATGATTCACCCGCTGCACAGGTCTGACTTTCCGCCATTAATTCATACCACTAATTTTGTAGTTCAAATAAAGAAACCAAATTTTGCGACATTTTCAAGTATCTTTCTGTAAAA
>VZTN01029345.1:3872-19716 GCA_013400515.1 Erpornis zantholeuca | reverse complement strand
TTTTTTTTTTTTAAAAAAAAAAAAAAAAAAAAAAAAAGTGGTTTAAACAGAGTGGAAGATGCCTAGGTGAATATCCTGGTACTTACTCAGAAACATAACGTGCGGCTTTTCCCAGCGTTTTACCGCCAGGATTCAATCCTGCGCAGCTCAGTGGGAAGGAGCAGCACGGCCGCGGCTCCCGGCGGGGGCAGAGGGANTCCCCCGGGAATGCACCGCGCAGCCCCGCGCGCCCTCTGGCGCCGGACGGGGTCACCTCCCGAACGGATCCGGGGCCCGGCTGACTGCCGGGATTGCGGACTGACGGCAGAACAGAGGCCCAGACAAGGGAAGGAGCGGGGATCCCTGGAGCACTGACCCGGTGGTGCCCGGCTCACGAGGCCACATGGCTCCTCGATGGCTCTCTCATGGCCCGGAGAGATTCCGGCACGGGCCAGGTTAGTTAGTGCTGGTTGTCCCTCACTAGCTCAGCACCGCTGGAACCTCAGCCCCAGGTGGACAACTCTGGTTTTAGTGCCCCGAGCAGTGAGATAACAAGCGTAGCTTACACTTCATCACGACCTTGCAGGCTCATCAACAAAACAGGGAGGGCAGGGAGGATAACCTCAGCCCTGGCAGTGGAGGAACTCATCACTCATGTGGCCTGAGGTCGAGTTGAATCTCACACCTAGAAAGTGTCACACGCCAAACTCAACACCTTTACTACTCCACCACAGCCTGGCCTGTATTCCTTCCTCTCTATGACCTGTGGCTCAGCTCCTCTCCTGCTGTGTAACCCTGAGCACACAGCCTCACAAATCCAGAGGAAAGCAGACCTGTAGGAGCAACAATAGAAGCATCCAGGAATAGCAGGCAGCTCGTCCCTTCCCCCAGCACAGAGACAAGTCACTCACACCCCAGGAGGGCAAAGAGGAGCTCTGCAGTCTGAAGGGGAAGGCGGAAGGGGCTGAGCCTGGTGCTGGCAGGGCCAGGAGAGGCTCAGAGAGGCCCCGCAGTGAACTGTGGCTGAAACGAGCTTTCCTGGGCAGCAGACTAAGCTCTGTCTCGGTTTCTACTGAAGGGTATTTCCTGCAGGAAAAGCATTTAAAGAATCATTTACACCCTCTCAGAGAAGATCATCACAAAATACCCTCCGAATACTCGCTTTTTTATAGGATGCTGAGTGATCACTTGAAACATCTGTCCTGGCAGCACAACGCGCCTCAGGCTGATGGGAACTGGGCCTGGTGATGAAGGTAATAAGCAGAGCTGGACAACGCCGACACTTACACTTTGCTGAGATAATTTACCTTTATTTTTTAAGGCTGCACCTGACAAAAACCAAATCAAGAATCCACTGAAACAGCAACTGGCTTCACAGGTATCTTCAATACACTATTATCAGCTGGGAAGTGTATTTGTCTCCAACTGTAAGAGACAACTTAGCTGACTTAGAGGACGGGTTCCCAGCCATTTGTTCCTCACAACAGGAGCTGTGGAAAGAGTTCTCTTTAACACATACCCGGGGGCACCTCCGAGTCATTGCCACGCCCAGTTTTGTGGATTCTGGAACGCGGAGAATGTGGGTTATGCTGCTCTCCTTGCTGCAGGTACATATCAACACTTCCCTTGGCACTGGAGGAGGAGACAGTCGACGGATTTAGCTCCGTTCCACAACACCGGCGTGCCCACACTGTGCAGAGCCCAGCCTGCAAGACATCTCAGGGTGCAGATAGGCCACACCTTGCTATGCAAGGTCTCAGCTTTTCCTTTATATTCATTAGCCTCTTACTTTCCTTTTCAAATGCAAACAGGCTAAATAGGCTATTTTATTTTGTACTGTATTTTCTTTCTTCACATAACTCTTCCTCGTCCCATTACACTGAACAGCTGACTGGTACCCTCCGCCACTTCAGCTTTCGAACTGAAACACTCAAAAGGAGTCAGCAGCTCAAACTGCTCTCCCTGCATTCCCCCCAGCAAGGGCTAGTTAAAGTTAAAACAATAAACAGCCCTGTAGGGAGTTCAGGAAGACTCAAAACTCCCCAGGCAAAAATTCTGGTGTACCCATCAGTCCTCAGTAATAATCTTCCAGAGATGTTCTCTGTGTCATTTAGCGAGGTTACATCATGCCCTTAATACGTACTTAGATGGCAGCGTTGCACATAGCACATATTAAATAATGATTCATTTTGACACTTCCTAAATGGGTGTTACAACTTCTTGGTGCATTCCAGGGGGAAGTCACCTAGGCCAGCCAATGAATTCCTTATCAGTTGGACAGTGCAGATAACCACAGCTTTTCCCCGGCAGAGATGCAGTAATATTTTTTTCTCAATTCAGCAAGTAACTTTGGACCATTCCATTGCTCCTAAGAAATTTCAGAGCGAAAGATTTACTTTCCTTTCTGAGCATCCCTTAGTGGTTGTCTGCAATTAAAAAAGTCTGAGTTGATCACCCCCTATCAGATCTATTCAAAAGGGAGCACTGTGACTGTGCCATCTTCTGTTAACAGGGCACACTAGGAAATATTTTACAGTATGGAGCAGCTCACTGCTGAACAGTTTTACAGATGCAATTTCTCCCTCCTGAGATCTTTGCTTTTACATAACTGTACTGGCAGACTTAAATCATGACCTCCTTTATGCTTTATATATATATATGTATATATTTATATATCAAAGCTCTATACATCTAGCTACATCTTTTCCTGTGGAAATTATCCAGAAGTTGATTGGAGCCTTGCATAACTGCTCCATAAAAAACATCAGTTCAACAGCACTCAAAAAAAGTAGAATCAACTATTACAGATACTAGTAAAGGCAAATGAGTCCCTGGAAAGGAAAAGAAGCCTACGAAAGTCTAGATAGCACAGAAATACTGGAAATGGATTAATCTGTCTCAACTAGAATGAGGGATCACCAAATTAGCAGACACCAAGTTTAAAAAAGAGGGGCTCACAAGGCAAGTGGTAACTCACAGAAATTCCTTTCCAACCAAGCTTACATGGATTCTGGAAACTGTCCAAGTACATGGACAGAAGGAGAACTTTGAGCATCACCATTCTGACAACTCTCCACACTCAGGAGAGCTCCAAGCACAGCACAGCACAGCACACCTGGAGAAGATTGTTGCATCATCACATTTGACTGTTTCATAGAATTGGCACCTGTGTCACTCTTCATGCATCCCAAACAGATCAATGCAGTGTCACCTCAGAAAGTCTTTAAAAATGGACTTTAAGTTGCTCAGGAACCAAATCAAATGCACGCTGTGTACCCAAACCCTTGATCAGATTCTATACTGCTTCATTTCAAAGGACAAGTGGGGAACGCAAGTACACCTCTACTTCCTTGACTGTGAGCAGGCCTGAATTACAGCAATCTCCCCTAGTTCTTAAATCTCCTTCTGCCCTTGGAAAGAAAAAAGTATAGCTGACTCTAACTGCACTTCAGCTTACTCTACACTGCACCCAAACTTTAAATTAAAACCCAAACTTTGATGGAGAAGAGGCAGCAATAATCTCACATATCTAACTACCCATCACAGTTAAGAAGTAAGACATAGACACCTTAAGGACAGGATGGTTGGGCTTCTTGGTGAGGATTTGGGCATTTTTCAGGTCTTTTTTTGAAAAGCAGGTGAATACTAGGCAGTGATCAGTACACTGGAAACAAAATATCTACTTGGAGAAAAGGAGAAACTCTCAGAGAAAGAGTGTCTTCATCTTGTCATAGGAGAATTCTTTTAAGTGCACCACTTACTGTATCCAAGATGGATAGGGTGGAAGTTATTAAAAAGAAACCAACAAAACCACAAACCAAACCATGCACAGTTAAGAGAAGCTATGGCTACTGGCACACTTATGACCAGAGGAAGCATGTTTCTTCAGAAAAGTCAAAGTAATCCCAGACTGCAGGGGTTCAAAGTCTGATACACCATGGCTGCAACCAATTTCCATAAGCATCAGCTGTGGGTGTGTGTTTCTGTTTTGTTTGGTTTGAGATTTTTGTGTGGGTGTGTTTTTTTCTGTCATGAACAGTCTTCTGAAGACTAAGACTTAAATATCCAGATTTGTGTGCGGGAAAGCTTACTTGTACTAACACAGGCTTAGGAAGGTGGAGACACCAAGTGATGACAATTTAGAAGGAGAAAACCTGTCGTGAAACCAATGAAATGAAAAATAGTACATGGAGACTATTTAAATTTAAAAACCATGTGTAGAGATAATAAACAGAATAAAGGCACAAAGAGGTTCAAAGATTTTTCTCCTCTTTATTTAAACACAAATACATTTACAGCATGCAGGTAAGTTAAAACTATATGGCGTCTTCCCCAAACCAATTGTTTTAATGCATCTTAAGTGTACTGAAGTTAAATCAGATTCCACAGGTAGACTTGTCCTCATGTCAAATTTAGAGTTACACACAGTAGTGAGTCAGCATTTAAGTTATGTAAATAATTTAGTTGTTCACCAGAAATAAATATTATTTCACCAAGTTCCTATTCTAAACCATCTTTTAAAAATATGATCTAGAGGAACATAAAAATAAGAACCATTCAAAGACTGCAAGTTGAAATAGCAGTGTTGAACATTCCCTGTATAGGCTGAATATTTTAATTTACAAAATACAGTAATTGTCCTGTCTGGCTGACCTATGACAGCCAAGCCAGAAAGCAAAGAAAGATGTGTGTTTTTCTCTTTTTTTACATTTTAAGAGGCAGTTCTTGGTAAATTCATAAAAGGTTTAAAATAAAAAAAGTTTAAATATAAAAAGGTGATGTACACTGAGCTACACACTAGTTACTATTTAATCTAATTTTTTAAACACAGCAATTTTCAGCACCAAAACCCATGACAATTACCTACAGGAATGAAACCCTCATTCACAGGCATGAGAAAAAAATCCTGCTTCATTTGAGTGTGTTTTGTTTTCATGATTGCACATTGACAAATGAAGGCCTGAAAACCTGTAGTTAACATTGAGAAATATAATAGGTAGACAGTGCTGATTCCATGATGAAAAATTTAATTCAAAATATTTCTTTGTTTCTTTTTTTTCCCCTCAGTATGCTGCCTTCAATTGTGCTCTAAAACAACTGCAAGTTTGGAGTGTTTGGCGGCCTTAGTGAAAAAAAACTGTCTTAAAAGCTGAAAACTCCAAAATAGTGGGATTTCCAACTGATACACTCAACCTTTAAAAATCAAACTATTAAAAATTCAGACTACTGTAGATATAGAAAAAAAGTGGTTCAACGTCTAAAATTTGACTATACTCCATCATAATATAAATATTTTGCCTATTTTAAAATATAAAAATTGAAAGTGATTTGCTGTCTGAACAGTCACAGAGTTTCTACTGTTTCCACAATAACTGAATACCCAGCAAAAAACTCAAACCAGAACAAAAAGTTGTATCAACCAGGTCTGAAAAACCCATTGAATTCTTCCAGCAATACTAAGTTCTTTCTTAAAGACCTGGTAACTAGTTTCTATACAGAAGGCTGTTCTAAAAATTATAGTGGCTAAACCCTATCAATAAGTTAAGTAAATTACATCAAAGAACTTTAAACCCCGGATTCAGCTCAGTGAGAGTACTGGAGCTCAAAACAAAACAAAAAAAAATCAAAACCCCATGTTTCCTTTTGTTAGCCACTTTACAGGACTTTATTGCAAAGAGAAGAAAATATTCAACAACTATAGTCTACTTTGGACATTTCATATACCTACTTACAAATGGATTACAAATACAATTCAGGGTAGCACTTTTATTTATTTTATTGTTATTTTAAACACATGCCTCTGGCATTTCTGGATACATTGGTTTTAAAAAGTTTTGTCCTTTATTTACGTATCTGAATTCATTGGCCTGTTGCTGAAAAAGGCTTTTTAAAATTGAAAATCAAAATTTTAGCCAAAAATTCCAGTACTGTATGTAGTGGGATATAAAGTTATGTTTTAGATTGCCCTCGTTTCACTATTACAAAATAGCGAACGGTCACAGATACAGACAAATGGACAGACAGGCTCATCAGAATGAAGCAGAATATTTTCACTCCACCAGACTGTACTGTGTGCAGAACCAGGAACAGGACAGATGGAATAATCCATTGCCAAAGTCTTTTTTGTAAACTCAGGTTTACTCTTATTACTGTACAATATTTAACTCTAAGTGGCCCGGTGGCCGGGCATTCAATGAGATAACAGTTACACAGCCTTGTTTGCACTGAACTCTTTAGGTCGGTGGTCGAGCTCGCGGTGCCTCGTGGCAGCTGTCGTAAGCACTGCAGGATCCTCACACTGTACAAACACAGTTAGTTCCAATGCTCTATGCAGCATTCCAAAAGAAAACTGTAATGTAGAGTGCTGCCCTAATTCAGTGGGACATGTAGTGTTATGTGAAGTGATAAAAATGAAAGTATATTTAAACACTGTTGCACATTCCCTAAGACAATAAGATGTACACAAATTAAGCTAGAAAATTTGAACTAAGATTTTCTCAACGTACATTCAGCTTGGCACAGTGCAGACTAAATTTAAGACATGAAAGACAAACTGTGTAATAAGCAGAGCTACACTTTAAGTAACATGTCATTTTTCAAGACGCCAAAATTGCACTCTAGTTGTTTGTTTGTTTTTTTTGGGAATCAGTTAGCAGAATTTGTAGAAGGGGGAAGAGCTGTACAGGCCAGGTATAATTTATACAATTTTCAAAAAATAATCCTACAGTCCCCAAAAGGAGAGATTATTGTCATGGAATGACTCCCTCTACACAATATCCAATCCTCCTCATGCTGCATTTACTTTTCAGCAACTGTAAATGAGAAAAAACACAGAGTTAAGCCAAAAAAGCAAAGTTATTTACATTTACAGTAGACCTTATCACTATTTACATGGCCTTTAAGAATCCAGTTCTTAAACCTCTCAGGTAAATGCTAATAAATACTTTAATAAATAGCACTTTAAAATAAGAAATCACACAACACAAAGCATTTAAACAATGCTGTCTGCTACCAACAAATTTACAGCACGACACACTGACGGAGAATGCAATCTTGACTGCAATAGGAGTAAGCATTACAGACAGAAACCACTTATAGCTCAGCTCCATTTCCCCTGTTACTGCTTTTCCTGGCAAGTGGCAACTCCTTGGTCATTCAAGCTAAATGTTATTCAAGGTTAAAGTACCCATCAGTTCAACCTCTTATTTACTAAGAGACATTATTGAACAGAACCAGGTACCCTGCCTAGTACCACAGGCCAGTTTACTCTAAATTGGAGAGACAGCTTGGATAAGTCAGTCAGCTAATGAAAAGGAATGAACAGAAACGAGATTCACATAAGCTGTTCTGGAGCCTTTCAGAAGAGGAGCACCCAAGTTTTAAGCAGCCCATCCCATTTTACATGTATTTCAAACTGAAGATACAGATAATGTTAAGGGAACGTCTAGAAGACATTTACAGACATATTCAAAAGTGAAGATGACAACAGAGAATATACAGTAAAGCATTACTGTTAGGTGATCAACAGATCAAACAACTATAAGGCAGATATTAATTAAAAATGATTCTGTAAGGCAACTTTAACATATCAAATGCCTTACTATGGGTAATTACTTTGGAGATTAGAGACGTTTTCAAGTAAGTGCACATTTAATTTCAATTGCTGTAACTGCATTTGAACTAGGCTAACATTTTAAGTTTACTGGATGAGGACACAAATTCTTCTGTTAAATAATTCCAAATCACATGGAGCAGTGTGCAAACACAGTAAGAGAAGCAAATAAATAACATGTAAAAATACAGCAAATTTTACTTTATCACTGAATGTTTTCCTAAAGAAAAACATATTTTAAAAGATACTAGCAAGACAAAAGAATTTAAAACGTCCACTCCTTTCCCAAACAATAGCTACTTTGACTGGTAACTACCTCCAATTGATTGTTTCCACATTTCGTTCTACCCCAGAGGAACACCATCAGAATAAGCATTTTACAGCAAACACATCTAAGAAAGGCAGCAGCATCTTTAGTCAGATGTGCGTTATACTGTTCCCGTGGCTATAAAATTCTGTAAAAAAGAGGAGTAAATCTGGCTATCCAAGTGACATTATGCCACAGAATGAACTGTAATAAACCTAATACAAAGTAGTTTGCTCATAGATTTTAGAAAATGATACAAGACAAACTTACACTTTGTCTTGCCGTCCACCTCCACGCAGCACAACTGGCTGGCTGTTCTGAGTGAACGCACCTCCGCCACGAATTGCACTTGGATGAGTTGGAGAAGCTGCTGGATGCTGGCCAGGGCGGATAGGCTTAGCTGCATGGCAAGAAATGTGACTTACAAATATATACACAACAATTGTACCTTGGATTATTCAAATTTACTGATATCATTAGCCAAATGTAATAATCACAACTGAGTGCACTTTTAATAAGAAAACAAGTTTAGAGGATGGCATTCTGAGAATGTAAGAGATTAGTGTCAACTATAACAAACCCCAGAAAATAGACAAGGTTTTGCTTTTATTGGTCCCTGTTAAAGCTCACAAAGCTTCTGATAAAGATTATCTTCATGTGAATTATCTGTCCCACCTAATGTATTACCTTCTATGAATCCTATTTTTTGGCAACAAAAATTCAAATAAGACACAACACTAGACAGTTTCATGAAAGTTATGTATCAGGAAGGAATCATTATTGCTGCTCTCCTTCCCACATCTACTTGATTGATAGGTCACTAGTTACTCTCTCTGCAGGTGGTTCTGTGTACCAATACTCCACAGACAACAGTGCTTCATCTACTTATCATCACATAAAAATAAAACCTGCTCTATAGCCAAAGTAAAAACCTGGAAGTTTTGACAGGTCGTTCACAAGCTGCATACAACTAATAAACTGCATTTTCAATCAGTTTTGCACTTAGCTTTTAACAGAACATGCATAATGGATGTGTAGGACTTCACAAAAAAGAGAAGCACCTAAAGTTTCAGCAGGCAAACGTGGACGTAAAGAACCTACAGGCAGCAGCTGCAGCAGAGAAACACTTCTCAATTATTGCCTTATAGGATGCTGATCTCCAGTAAGATGTGACTAGTTCATCTAGACATTTAAGCACAAGAGGCTGTATACCTCAGGTGAGCTCACTTGAGAATTATTTGTTTTCTTGGAAACCATTTGAGAGAAAATTAAGGCAGAAAAGCACCTGTCTGCAAGTTGCACTTCATGTCACCAAAAAATTCTAACTATTTTTCAACAGCTCTTTGCAGACCTAGAGAACATGAGCAAAATTTAACTGCAACACTCATTTCAATTGCATTGACATCTAAGAGAAGTATACCGATGACTTTAGTTCTACAGCTGTAGTGTAATGTGCACAGTTAAGTCCTCCACAGGTTACTCACGTTCTCAGTCCTCAGCACTAAAGAGAGTAATGGCAGATGGAGGAGCAAAGGAATATAACTATCTTACCTCCACCTTCCCACCTCTTTCTGGTTTTCCATTACTTTCCCCTAGAGAGGGCTGTTGATACTGTATGTTTTGGAACAAAGAACTGAAAAGGTAATCAAGGATCATTGGATGTTGTGGGTTTCTGTCTGCCCCTGTCCCCCATAAGATCAAGTCAATCTTGCTGTTGTTGAAGGTGATGGCTTAATCTTTCTTGTTGCCTTGAAACACCTATTTAGTTTTAGAAACTGGAATGGAATTGTAATGATCTAAGAGACTAAGACTCACATGCAGTGTACTGTTTCTTCTATGAAATGTAACATAGTCAGGCTAGAATTCTAGGTTGGTAAGCCTTTCCCAAAGCCATTTTAAATAAAATAAAGCCAAACAACCACAATGTACCACCTGCACACAGTCTGTTAACCAAAATGTACCTCACAGCAGAAAATAGATCACATTCACATGTGCAGTTTCAATAAGGGCTGCACATATACACAGAGATTAAAAAAAAATAGGAGACAGATAAAGCTTCAGGGGGCAAGGGATTCTTTACTCACCAATTTGTGCCGAATGTCCTCTTCTGGCCATGTTCTTGGATCTTACAGCTTCCTTTATACGATCTACTTCCTGCTGATACCGCTTGCGATCACGAGAAGCATTCTCTTTGGCTTCCTTCAGGGCAGATTCCAAAGCTTTAACTCTTTCAGCTGTAGCTCTAAGTCGCTTCTCCAGTTTAGGAAGTTCGCAGCGAAGATCAGCATTATCACGTACCAGCTACGAAACCAGAATTGATTATTTGCTTGGTATCTCTCTTCATAGGGAGAGCTAACCAAATACCCTCTCCACCCCTTAAGAGGTAAAGCAGTAGGGTTACCATATTAACTTTGCTTAAGCTTTTACTAAATCTATATAGTTCAGTGACACTAAGACTGTCATTTGAAAAATCAGTTACTGTGGAAGAACCTCCTATCCAACTGAGGCGCCTCTCCCATCAGAGACAGGCAAGCAGCCCCTAGACTGATGAATGAAGTCTAAACATGAACTTGGATCTCTTTCAATTTAAATGCAGCTATTTTCTTATATATCCACATGTACTTAAAATAGCTAACCAGTTTATGTTACAAAACAACAGACTAAAGTTTTCCTGTGTCAAGAGACACGCTTAAGATGTAGAAGTATTTACTTATAAAAGTTACTTTATGACCAATAGGCAGTTGCTTCTGTAATAATGAACCTGGAGTAGTTTTGTTAAAATTTGAAATGAAGTCTCATTGTACCTGCTTGTGAACCTTTGTAAGTTGTTCAAGATTATTCTCAAGGAAGGAAATCTTCTGTTTCTGTGCAGCACTGCCTCCTGTATCATCTGAGTCGATCTCAGCACTCTGCAGTAACAAAGGCATGGGGAGGGAGACAGGAGGCTGAGTACAAATCTGAACTTGCATATTAGGATCAAGCCAGAGAAATTACACCAAATAAACACCAGTTCCTAATTTAGTTCTAAACTAAAATTTATGCAGTGTTCTCAGAAACAAGCTTCACTATAGCACACTACCTTTTTCACTCTAGTAGCCAGATCTTGAACAAACAGCTTCCGAAGATTGTGAAGAGTCTGAAGTTCTTTTGCCTACAGTTAAGGACAAGAAATTAACAAAACAACCCAAACAAACTCTGAAAGAAAAAAAAAAAAAAGACCAATATTGACATTTGCTTTGGAATATAGTCTGACTATCTTACCACAGTCTCTTCCAAACCCTTTAAATCTTGCCTCGCTTGTTCCCGTCTGTCCTGCATAACCCTAAAAGAGAATAAATTATTCCTGAAATATCCTGGAAAAATTAGAAATTTTTATGTTTTAGAGAACTAAACACTGTATTGTACAAATGAAAAAAGCCTTTCGGTTGAAGTCTTAAATTAAAGATATAATCAACAGATGACATCACACTCAGAAATCTGTATGGCATGGGGGGATATTGGGGGAGTTGCAGAAGGAAAGAGGGATGTACTTTTAATACTGAATACAAACAAGCACATTCAGATGCATAAATTATAGAAGTTTCTAGAATAGTAAAAGACAAGACTCTCATAGTCAGCTTTAGAGTGAATATTTGGGGAGCTCTTATCCTACAAATGTTCTTAGCTCGCAGCAGCTGAGATGATAAGTATCATGTGACACATTATAAATTTTCTTTGTTTTCCTTAACACCTCACCCTCAATGCTTCTTTGGCAAAACCAGCATCACAAACAATGTCAGTGTAAAAGAATATAACCTGATGATTATCAGTGTACAAAGCTGCTGTCTTGCCAGTTAACACAAAAGCATTTTCTGCACAGGAAACGTTCTTTCTCAGAACTGTAAGTCATTGCAGTTATCAAGATGACAATACAGGAAAGGAACATGGTCTTTTCTTTTATGACCTGAGATTATAATAGAAAGGCCAAGGACTGCATGAAAATGAAGGTTTCTGTTAAGTAGTTCAAAAAAGCTTCTTTTCCTCTTGAATTTTCTCCTTACTCAGTCAGTTTCACTACTAGTTCACAGTAAAATGAGTAAATATTTGATACAATAAAATATTCTAAATAGTGTCAGTATCCTGTCCCTCCAGACCTCTCTGGACAAGTAGTTCCAGGCATCTTATACAATTCCAAATTGAAAAAAATTAAACTGAATCATCTGTATTCTTCCTGGTCTATCATTTGCCACGCACATTTATGATATACAATGGAAAATAACTGGATTAAAAAAGGCTAGGGGAGGACACAAAACACAAAACTAATCTTTAAACCTTCTTTGCAAATCTTTTGAATGGGAATGTTTCTTGTTTTAGAGCAATTGCTTTAAAGTGGTCAATGCTAGATGTATCTGAGGCTGCAAACTGAAATAGGAAGCAATAAGATGGTATGTACAGCAAATCTTACAAGACAAGAAAACCTATTGCAGTTAATGTAAATTTTGTAATCATTGTGGCATATAAGTAAATCAAAATAAGATGGATTAGCAAGACCAGAGTACTGTTAAAATTTTAGTCAGTTAAAAAGGATAAACGAAAAAAAAGTTAAAAAAAAAAGGCAAGCATTGCTTCTTGATTACCAGCACAGATCAATCAGGTCCCTCTGACTACTTCAAATTCCATGATAAAAATCCCTGAAAACCACTGTGTGTGTTTTAAACTTTTCAAAAAGTACTTTTAAGCATAATGTATTTTTAGCTTCTGTAAAGATGAATGTGTATGTGCCAGAAAGGAGTTGCAACAGATACACTCAGAAAGTTTTCCAGGAGATTAGGGTCAGATTTTTAGAATCTGAGAAGTGTTTTCCAACTTGACTCCTGGATACTTACCTGCAAGTAGAAGTTAATTCCAATTTTTGCACTAACTTTTGAGTCTCTAATTCACTAACACATTGTATGTAGTTAATCAATTAAGCACGCAACTGTTTAATTTTAAGAATAAACCAATTGGAGCCACCTAACAAGTTAAATCATAAAAAGAATAAGGGAACACAAGAACCAGAAAAAGAGTAAGGGGAATTGTTAGAAGACTCTTGCAGTCTTACACAATGCAATACATAGTTGCAAATGGAAAAGTTAATTACTCTAATCCATAGCATATGAACAAAGAAACAGTTGTGGCCTTCATATCTTTCATAATTCTACTTCCAATTTTAAGTATTCAGGCAGTGCAAAGGTTTTAAAAACAGTTCAAGAAGGCTTCTCTTTAATAAGCACACTGTAGAGTGAAAGGCACTTCATCATATTAGGTCACTAGTTTATAGAGTTAAGTGTCCCCAGGCACATTTGTTTTATGTGTCATTATCACTTACGTAAGCTCATGAAGTTTTCTGCTTTTTTCCTGATCAGTCGCTTTCAGCTTCTCATGCTCGACTCTCAGACGCTCCTGTTCAAGCATCATCTTCTGGTTTTGGCTGAACACAGAAAATAAGTATTTTATCAGCTGAAACTCTCAGACACCACATTCAGTAACAAAATGGAAGGCAGAAGGATAGTTCTGGAGGAAACTCTTGCCACTTCCTTCCCATTGTACTGTGCTTCTGTACTTGCACAGTTCAGAAACATCTGGCACCACTAAAATAGTAACAATTACTTACTCTTGAAGCTCAGTGATGAGCTTCTCCTTTGCATCAACTTCATCTCTCAGGCTACTGATTTGTTTCTGATGCGTCTCACGATGGCTCTGAATTTGTTGCTCCACAGCTTGCTATTAGAAAAAAACAATATATGAAATGTTTTGAGTTACCACCAAACTTCACTCTGCTGGGATTTGCATTGTTGAGGTTTTCTTTTTTAACAATGAAATTGGCTTACCTTGACTTCATTTGCAGTTTGAACCTTATTTAAGTGCTCTTTCTCCATCTCATGGACCTTTTCTAGTAGGAATAGAGAAGAAAAAACACATTTCAGCCAGGTATCTAGGCAATCGCATGGATGATGGCACTAAGTTTCCCTTCCCTTGCCAACATCTGACAATCTAGAAGAAGTCCCCTCCCACCACAAAAAATCAATTAAATTAGTAACATCTTTAATCCTATCAATAACAGTTCTCTCAAACAGAAACATATTTTACCATGGATTAATTCTACACGTTCAGTAGCAAAAAGCCTTTCTATAGCTCTACCTTTCAACTTCAACAGAACAGAGCAATTCCCTAATTATCACTGTATTCTTAAAACGGTGGTGGTGAGTGGGGTGTAGGGAGGCACATCCTACCCTGTGCTCTGAGTTGAACTAATTCTTCATTAAGGGAATCCACAGATTCTTCCAGTTGCCTCTTTTTCTGTTCCACATTCTGAAGATACTCAGTCAGTGACTTGATCTTGGCTTCATGCTTGTGGGATGAAAAGATTCATTTACTTTGGAACTAGGTACCAGGGAATTACATCTTCATAAATGGTTCATACTTATTTTTTACACAAGTAACCTCATCTCAAAACAAAAATGGTGCCAACTAGACTCCTAGAAGAATAGGACTACTCAAACAGATCTGTAATGTAGCCTGTAAGATAATGTCTTTATTCTGGACTGGAATGAAATACATTTTTGGCTGGGAGAAGAGATCTTTTGAATGTTAAATACTAACAAGAGGCAAGAGAGGCCCATTGTACTTAGATGACTGCCCCAAAATGTGCATCTCCTGATTAAAAAAAAAATTATCGTCTCTATGGAAAACAAAATATAGGAATATTAAACTGCATACGGAGATTACAGTTATCAGAAGTGTAAGAAGTCACACTACTTATCTCTTCTAACAATCACATTAAAATGGCCTCTCTCACATTAGAAATAAATTTAATCTGCTATGCAAACCTTCTGAAATTTTACTGTGGTATTACCTCTCCCACTTCCGGCTTGAGGCATTAGCAGGCAGAGTGCCCACTAGCCACTGCTTCATAAGTTTTGTATGTGTAAAGAATCCTGTGATGGAGAACACATGGACTCCAGTATTTAATACAAGTGCTACAAAAGCGTTAGCAAGTTAAAGATATTTTGCAGAAATTCTGACATCGTGTCACAATGAATTACTTAGAAGCATCCAAACCAAAGAGGGTGCTAAGGAAACAGCTGAGTCTTATGGCTGTTCACTCACAGTGTGCTTTGTTAGGTGCCAAAAAAACCCTGTAACTTTTTCTTCCCTGATAGGTTAATGAAGTGAATTTATAAAGAACACTGTACACTGTAGAAAATTATTTACCTGTGAGATCCGGAGCTGGCAAGCAGCCAACTCCTTTTCATTTTCTTCCATTTTCTTATTGCTTTCAGCTTGTGTGCCTTCTAACTGTTTGCAACGCTTCACCATTGTTTTTACTTCTGATTTCATTTTGCTAATGTACAGTCTTGCAACTGTGAATTCCTCATCTATCATGCCAGTTCCCTCAGGCTGCTGAAAAGGGTGGAATAGCACATTCAGAAAGCTCAGATAACAAAAGTGAACTAAAGGTGTACTGGAGCAGCTTAATGCCCAGGACACATCCCCAGCCTCCACTGATAACCATAGAGCTTAAAAAAACACCAAACTTTATATTGTATTTAAGTTTTCTGATTGATTATTTAGAAGTTTGTACAAAGACAAGAAGGTGCTTGAAGAAGGAAATACAATTCATTATTGATTTCTAATACTGCATACATTCTTGCCCTATTGCTATCTTCTAGATTTATCTCTTATTTCATGCCCTCATTCTGTTTTTAATACAAGTATCATCCCGATTGTCACTGTAGGTCACTATTAGATCACCAAGACAATGCTGCTGATTAAGACCACTTCATATAGCAGTTTGACAACACAAATGCGAACACTGCTTCAGAAAAAAATCATGCCTGCTCTTCCTTGTCTATGCACAATAAAATTCTATCTGGGACCTGATTAAGTCACAGTATAAGCAATGGAGAAGCTTATGTCCGAATTAT
>VZTN01029343.1:550-27706 GCA_013400515.1 Erpornis zantholeuca | reverse complement strand
TTTTTTCTTTAATACCCATACACACACTTTTCCCATAATTAAACTGGTCTATTAGTTTCACATCGTGGGTGGGATGGAATTTTAGATAACATCCATTTCTTTCAGAAATAAATAGGAGTCTGAAATGAAAAAATCCTCAGTTAGCTGGCTGTTGCTATAATGGTGAGGAAAAGGGTGGGATGACAAAAATGCAAAATTTACTGTGCTGCATTGCTGAGAAAAGGGTGGAAGGTTTTCCATCGACACAAGCCTCAGCAAAGAATGATCAGTTCTGTGACAGACTGTGAAATCCAATCTCTGCTGAACACAGATCTAACCGTTCAAGGAGGTTTTGCAGAAGGTTAATTTCACTCAAACACTGACCTCTAACCTGGATGTAACCTGCTGAAACTAGAACATGAAGATGCCTGAAATGTTTGGGGATGTGAAGTTGTGCCTGGGAAGAGGGAGACTTAGAAGCCAGGTATTTTCTTCAGCCCAGTTGCTATCACTTTTCAGCACACAGGCTGTCCAGGGAAACATTAAGGTTTTAGATTTAAAGGACCATATTTTTTAACATATTTGTGTTGGTGGAGGTGGGCAGGGTTGTGGTTTCCAAAAATTTGTTTCCATTTGTTTGAGAAATTAGTAGCATGCATCAGCCCTGCACCAGGATCTCTTTTGTTTACTTACAAAGAGGGTGCAGAAAGCCAAGCCTAACTCAATAAAAGCAATAAACAGCAGGCATTTTGCTTCTTCGAGAATTCCCAATTCTACAAGCTAAACAAAGCCTGTGCCCAGGAAGTCCTGCTCTTGCTCTCTCTCTTGACACATTTCAACTCTTTCTGTAACTTTCCAGCCCACAGAGAACATCTTCAAACCAGCAAACCAGCCTCACCTTGTGTAACCAGGGAAATCCACCAGTTGAGAGATCAATATCTTAACTCCTTAAACAGAATAAATAGACACAAAGTAATAAATATAGCATCAACCAAACTCATAATGCTAACATAAAAAGGTTCTTATATGATTATCTAATAGTCCAATGAAACTCAAGGGACTACTTATGCTACAAATTTTACACACAAGAAAATTAAAATATAGATGCAGATTTGAGCATAGAGCAGAAAATGCTGAAATTCTGCAAGTCATTTAAGCTCTTTGATTAAGTGCACTCTGATTTACACAAGATTTAAGCTGAATTCACCACTAGGGAACATCTTAAAAAGAAAGAGGGAGGTTTTACCCTTGTGTATCCTATAAAGAAAGATGGAGGATTTACCCTTCTGGCACTTTGGCACTCCCCTTTTGATAAGCCTTCTTATCTGGCATCAACATCAGAGCTGCCTTCACTGTTGTCTCTGCTCTGAGCTGTGTAAGGGGAACATCTGACTGCAGATCAGTCAAAGTGTTTACTTTTTTCTATAGTGCAAAAGGAACAAAAGTATTTTCTAGAACTGCACAACTGGGGTGTGCCTGGCAGGAAGGAATATGGAGATCTGATGATGTCATCAGAAAGTAAAAATAATCCTTCTCATTCTGTCTAAATTGTTAATTGCTTTACGAGTTAGAATTCTAATATTTGTTTCTTTCCTTAGCAGGTCCCTGTTCCCAGTCAGCACCTGCCATTGACTGTTTGGACCATGATGATAGCTACTTAATTTTGAACTATTTCCATTAAATAGCCTGCTTCTGTTTCTTTCCTGAACACCATCCTTTTGCCTTGCTTTTTTCCCTCTCTCACTGACAATGTGGACCTTAGGACTACTTCAATTCTCCCCATAGACATCTAGCTGCAGGAGAAGTATACATACATCTGTGTCATATGGAGAAGAGGAACGCCTGACGGGAGCTTCAGACTGACCAAGTGTCTTCCAAGATGGAAAATGTAAGACTTCCCTCAGATTAAATCGGTGGTGCCTCTTCTGTTGGCCTTCCTCACATTATGGAAAGCTCTGGCCTCTCTCCAGACAGCAGACCAAATGTGTAACAAAGGGTGCCAGATGGGAGGCAGGAATTTCCATTTCTAGCCAGCCTACTGTGAGAATCCTGCCTTTCCCCTTCTGAAAAGTCTTGTCATCTCTCAAAATGCAGCTGGAATTGCTCACATCAAAAACAAGTCTGGACTGCTGATAGGTGAAAATTGCAAAGTGGTGGGATGATTTTGTGTACAGTGAGCCTACATATTCAATGTGCCAGCTACCCCTCTGCCCAGCATTAACTCCAGGTCTGATAAGACATGGAAAGAAGTGGTGTGTGTATCAGTCAACCTGCATCAGGCTCAGCATGTGTTAAAGAAAGGGCTATGATGGGAGCTCTGACAACTTTAATCAATCTACTGCTTCTCCAGACTTGCTCCTACACATGCCTGCAGCCCTCCTGCTTCCTCTGTGGCTGTGCCAAGCCTCAGATTTCACAGCGCCAGTCTGTAAAGACCATGCTGTTCATCATCCATCATGAACTCATGAGTAGGGTGTCCTAACTTCTTTACTGTACAGCTTTGAAATGGATCCTGTAGCGAATAATGACTCTCCATCTATTTCTGATCTGATCTAAAACATATTTCCTTCTTTGCTGTACATCTACTTTCCATCCCTGCTTTCCATCTTATTTTTAAACTTTACCATGGAGCACCATATGGTGTATTAGATTAAAGACATTGCACAAAGAAGGCGATGCATTTTGTTGTACTGTTCCCCATCCCACCACATCGAACTTCTACGAGAAGAGGGGAGAGTAGTGTAGGGAAGAAAAAGCAAGGCAAAATCTTCTGCCAATCATAACTCCCATTCTCTGCATATTTGGAGAAGAGGAAGTCATAGTCAATAGCCATATTGGTTAAAAATGATTTGTAGGACAGAAATTCCCAAAACCAAGTTAGGCTGCATATAGCAGGCAAAATTAGTGCCTACTATAAGGTACCTTAACTCAGTTCAGAAGAACTTGGACCAACATTATCTAACTTCAAAGGTATTTCTACAAGGATGAGCTACAACTTGGTGACATTTATTATGGAACTCCATAGAATGAGAACAAAGACTCAGCTTTCCAAACGTGTATCACAGAAGCAATTGTATCACCAGCAATATGGATGGGAGGAATAAGCTTATACAATTAAATAAATATGAAATCTTTCAATTAAAGTTAAAGTCTTGGAAGTGCGATTTCATGAACAGTTGGCAAGAGCTGCTATATTTTTAAGATAATAACAATCAATTCTTCCTGTACAATAAAAATAGTTATAAGAGAAAAATCACTCAAAACTGAAATGTAAGAGGACAAAAGGTCATAAATTGCAATAGAAACCCCTAGGGAATGTGAAAATGTATAGGGGTTGGGGGTTTTAAAAAATTGTCTAGCTATTGAAGAAAAATATTGTATTAACAAATGGACAAATGAGACTAGAGCTATCCCTCAGAGTCGCTTCATCAACCACAATCATATGAAGAATCCAATGTACCTTTTTGAAAAGTAGTTGAAATACTGAATCTGCTAAAGCAGAGAACAAGCCTTTGTTAGCTACTTTTGAAGGTCATCAGTAGCTTTTAGTGTATAGGACGTTTTTACAACAATTAGATCAAAACTCAGATTGAAAATGTTGGTGGATTTCATAAGTTAGAATGACATCAATAGTTGACTCCTAGAGGGCACTGCCTGGGAACAAGGGTTTTATTCTAAAAAAATCTCGCTTCCACTTGGAGCACCACTGGAAATGCACATTAATTTTACGTGATAACAAATGATTGTTTGTTCATTTTAAATTTAAAGGACATTTGAAGAAAGACAGCTTCATTTTGGTTACCTTGGGTGTTGAAAACCTGAAAACCCCTGTTGCTTGTGCAACTCCTGAGCAGTCATGTGGATCCTAATAATCAAAACAGATGCACATACAATGTCTTTGGCATGGCTGTCCTTATACCATCTGTTAGGCTAAGTTTGCACACTAAGAAGATATAAACCCAACACTAAGAGGTCATAACTTCAAAACTCAGGTGAACCTCAACAAGCAGAACTTCAAATCAATGCCAGCATGTCCTATCTCTGAAAAAGAACTCATTTCATAGTTCTCACAAGTTCTATTAAATGGCGTGGCAAGTATAAATGCTGTGGATATCAAAAATCTCAGCTCCTTTAGACCACAGCAGCATGCAGAATGTAAAACGTAAAGATTTGAGGAACAAGAAAAATTCAGTTTGGCCAACAGGCCTGCCAAATTTTATTCCTCTTAATATCATGTGAGCAGAAAGGAAAGTAATTATTATTTTTCTACCTGACACTAATTCCTTTTGCAATTGACAGGCTGAACAAAGGCTGCAGGTTTCATTTGGCCAAAAGGCTAGTTTCTGTTCAAGAGCATAATGGATGATTCATTACTTTAGAAAACAACTGTGCAAGAAAACAAAGAAAAATGTCATGTTGGTGAGGTACTAAAACAACGACAGTTTCATGCACAAACAGTACCTGAAACATTGCCTTTTGTTACATTAGCAGGATATATATTTTTAACAAAACTGCTAAAAGGAAGTTAATTTCCTGTATTTACTTGTGATTTCAAACTGAAAATATTCATGTCACCACTTTGAAATTCCTGGAGTCCCCTCCCACATGTTTCTGGTACCTCTGTTAGCCCCTGGCACCTGTACTGGAGCGTGTAACATAGACATTACATGCAAACATGCCAAGGTAGTGGAAAGAACTGAAGGTCCCTGTTAACACCAGTATGAACTCATGTTACAAAGGTAGTGCAGCAATGCCCGCTCTGGCAACAACAGTGGCTTTGTAAAGCTACAAAAGTACCTCCCTCCTGAGAGAAGAAACCCTCCTCAGTCATTTCTGCAGACATGGATTACCTTTCACTCATGAGATTTTTGTCCTTCAAGCTGAGCCATTAGTTAGAGGATGAATCAGACATGGAAATTAAAACACATGCTGCAGAGAGTGGATAATATGTTAAAACTCATCAAGCAGGTTGCTCACAGACAATGGACCAATTTTGTTCAATTTTGTAAATCAAAACAAATTTCAAATGTAAAAATTATAAATATTGGAAGCTGAGTGTGCCACTGCAAAAAAACTGAAACTGGTATCATTCGCCCCTGGGTCTGTGAAGTTCTTCCCCATTTTCTCACTGTGCCTTTTAAACAGTTAAATCTGAAACATTGTCATCGTATTACAACAAAAGATATACTTAGGGAACCAGATGACAGAAGATTTGAGTTAGTAAAAGCTGAAATTAAAAAAAAAAAAAAGCATAGAGAGATCATATATATATATATGTAGCATATGTGCAGGAGTAAAAAACTTACAGGGTGAAATTAATTACTTGGTTATTTAAGGGATTAAAGATATAAAGGATCAGGTAAGATTAAGAAAATAAATGTATACAAGAGGCTTCCAAGTAGAGTGACAGAAAGACTTATTCAACTGCAAAGCAGTTCTCAAATGAAGAGATAAAAGGTCCATTACATGCAGCATTCAACCATCATGCAAGAGAAGCACTAGCAAAAACACACAGGAGGATCAATTTCCCTCGGTAAAGAAAAGGGCGTGGTTTCCTCACTGCAGCGTTAGGGAACATCCCCTATATTCATTATATTTCTAGTTTCAAAAACTGAGATACTCCCTTTTATAACCATGAAGTTCAGTACTCTTAACCTTGGTGAAAAACTGTTTTATTCCACAGACCTAGCATAACTTTTATTATTCATTGCTGTATTTTCATCCAAAGGATTAACACACATCCAGCAATACTGCATATATTATCACACACTGTTGCACAAGGTAGAGAAAAATTATTTCCTGAGATAATTTGGTATTTTCTTGTTTATAGGACATTGGTCCAGAGATAATGTGTATAAAGGTTTCTCTGCTTCCTGTTAAATGTCACTAACACTGAAAAGAAATATGACTGATCATATTTGAGCAAACTTCTGTACACTTGTTAAGCAAATTTTCTGAGCTCCTTTTGACATCATTGTTTATAATAAAGACAGTTCATCTGTTCTTATTTTTGCACTTAGTAACCAAAATCGCTTTGTGCCTGAGGATGTATCCAAGAGTCAATTTCTTTGGATCATATTACTTTTTACCTGATGAATGCAATTACTCATGGTGATAAGTAACACAGGCTGCACTCTAATTTTAAGGCATGCTCCTTCACTGACTTAAGGACCCTGTTCCAGTCTTCATTCTAGGTGACAGCTTGCTTTCAACTTTGCTCTGCCTACAGCACATTGCAATTTTTCCAGAAACAAAGGAATTCTTAGAAAGCACCAGTAAAGCTAACCCCAGCTTTTCCTGACATAATTCCTCAGAAATCACCATCTTTCATTACCATTTTCAAAATATTTGGAATTTTCACTATATCCTATTTAGAGATTTTCAAAATCATGAGGGTGTCTTTTCTTGGACAAAATGTCTTTTAAGAGATAACAGAATTAACAGAAAATTATGTTTCCGAAAGAAAAGCATCACACAAAAGCTCTCGAAATGAGCTAAATGAAACATTTTGACAGACCCAATCTGATGTTCCTCCCCACTGGATTTTCAGTTCACTCTTGCAAAATATCAGTTTTTCAGTTCCAAATGAGAGAGTGCCAATATTAAAAATCTTTCTAGTCCTTCTCTAACTCAAGCTGTCAAGCTGATATTTTTAAATAAATCAGTAGGTCTCCAGTCTCTCAGAATTTATTTCAAGAGTATCACTCCAAATATCTTTTTAACAACTGTCAAGTCTTTTGCATTGACAAGTTGAGAATTGTTCATGAACTTGGTACGTTTTGCACATCTCCTGGGGTATGAAAGGTCCAGAAGCATGTGACCACATGTGACAGTGTCACATCTGAGGAGATAATCCTCTCTGCTGGGTTTATTAGCTGAAGAAGTTCCATATCATATGCACCCTGCCTCTGATTCTGGAAAAAATATGGCCAGAGACAATGAGAGTTTGCCTTCCTATCTTCTTTTTACACGGTGTCTACCCTTTGGTTGCAATATGTGGCATTAGCTGACCTCCTTGTATCTTCCATTCATTGCCTTTCGTACGCCTGCTCTATCAAACCTCTCACCTCAAACATGGTTCTGACAAAAATCAACCTTCCTAGTAAGGCTGCTCAGTAGCCCTTTTTGCAGCTGGGGCTTTTTGAGCTAACAACACCCTTCTTTTTCTTGAGGATTTGAAAAGCAAAACAAAATTACAGTAAAATGTGCAAATCTCAATGTGTTTTAATAGAGGCTTTCTGCTCATGATTCTCCCCTAAAATACAGATAGACTCTGATTCCTATCCAGGATATTTTAAAACACTGCAAATAAGGTCTATAGAGAATCCCTTCCCTTTCCTCTTTACCCCCTAAAATGGACACTTGTGGTTCCAACTCATCAGGTCACACTTTGTCTGTTATCTAAGAAAGCTTTCAAATAACCCTGGTTTAGGCTGAAACTTCTTTAGAAGGAAAAATCAATGGGTCGCTTTATTTTTTTAAATGTTCTAATTCTACCATTCACAGTGCAAAGAGTGGCTGCAGGTAAAGAAAAAACCTTCTTCTCCCCCTTACCTCTGCCAACCTGCTACTTTTTCCCTTTTGAATGCCTTTAGCCTGAGCTATGGAGACTTCAAAGACTTCAAAGGAAGCTGATACTGCTGCTGGGGCTGACACTGAAAATGCTGGATTCAGCAGAGAATGCAAATGTTAGGGATCATGGAAGATCTTCATTTGTTTCAAAAGAATGGTGGCTTTTATTCATTTCAAATGAATTAAAAGGAATATCCAAAAACATGCAAACAAACAAAAACAGAAGAGGGAAAAATCACAGAAGGATGAAGGAATTAGAGTGCGGCAAACAAGTTGAATTTTCTGCTGTATTCAGCACACAGTAAGGAGACAGGACATTTGTTATGGCTCTCTCTGTGGTTTCCTCTAGCTGAGAAGGCAGAGCATAATCAGTCGGCAACTATTTCTTAGGCGCCTCTGCCAGCGTGCATCATATTCAAGCTGCCTCCTTAACCTTGGCCCTGTTGCTCCCACAGGCTGTAGAGCAAGGGCAGAGAAGACAATGGAGTGTCCCAGAGGGCACTGGAGGGTCATGACACTGGAGGAATCCCAGCCAAAGCCATCATAGGCACAAGGATCTCTGCTGTGCCACTGGCAAGAGGCTATGGGGATGTCAGCTGAGCTGCTGAGAAGGGAGCCATGGGCAAGCTCACGGATTAACTAGGGAAAGACCCATCTTATTTCTGTTTGCATTCATGAGAGACCCTAGGAGAAAATCCTGTGAAATAAGTTAGGCAGCTCTTTGCTTCTCATGTGTGGGCTGAACTGTCCCTTTCTAACCAGTTTCTTGCCACCTGTAGTGATCTCAGCATCGAGTCTGCTGCTGTCTGATCAACATCTGCTGCAGAGGTGAGAAACTTGGTTAACAAAACATGCAATTTCTGCTGTTTATTAGGATTTAATGATGGAATTATCAAAATAATCCTAAAATGCTAATGGTTTATTTATATAGATACCTGAAAGTCTAGCAGAACCTTCTGAAAAATTTGTTAGGTTTGGACACTATGTGAATTTTATTTCAGGCATTATGCTTTTAAATGCAGTATCATAGCTTTTTAACTAGTACATATTAGCTGTAATAGGCAGGCAATGCAATTAATGCAAAGGGTCTCCACATCTTTTATTACAGAGGATTCTGGGGTTTCAATTTTGGGATTAAACAATTTTAAAAACAACCTTGAAAGGGTTTGAGTAAGAGCCCTTCAAAATGAAAAATTATTGTCTCAGCTGGTTTTGGATGAACTACTCTGGTAAAAAGAGTATTGTTTAATTTTCATTTTAAATTAAAGACCTGGAAAGCTGAGTAATACACAGGCTAATTCTGAGCTGAGCTGTGCTTCTGCTCATCTGAGTGCTATAAAAATGTATTAAAAGAGGAATTATTTTGTACACTGTGCTGTACTTCAACATTTAATTCTCAGCAGGCTATAAAATCACTTCCAACATAATGAAATTACAAAAGAATTTTAATTTCATTTTCAATCCCTTATCATCACAAATTACTAAGAGAAGATGGTCAGAAGATGACTAGTGATATTGCTACTCCCCTTCATCTGATGACCAGGGCTTTTTGACTGAAATACCTGCAAAAGACTTTTGTAGGTGATTTAAATAAGGCATAGTGCAGAAGATCCTGAAATATGCAGCTGAGTACATAAGTTTATGCATTATGAAAACACTGGTGTTAGAAAGGAGTGGAATATGAAAAATACTAGTAAATAGTCAAAATAATAACCAGGCAAAACAATAATAATAAATATCATCAGAGTAAGGGTTAAAGCTAGAAAGACAAAATTATATACTCTGGGTGTCAGATCAAAAATTAGCTATGCTTTGGTGCTATCTCAAAGAAAAGACAAAAAAATATCTTCCAACAACCAAGCTTTTCCCTGCAATTTGTAAAATATTCAAGGGTGAGTTCTTTTTTTTTCCTCCTGGGCCAAAGTCCACAGTTGTTGTTCAAGCCCAATTTTCACTAGAACCAACAGAGGCTTTTCAGACTTAATTTCCTTTTCACAGTTAGGCAGAGGCAGAAGCAGAGGCCTTCCAGGACAAACACAAAAGTTACTGGCCTGTTACAAAGCAGACCTTAATATAATGCTTCCATGAGGACAGGGTGCATATCTGGATGTACGAATCATTTTAAGCTTCTGCACATTTAAAATGTTGGTCTGAGCTAAAGTTAAAGACTTAGATAACCCACAGTAAATGAAGGGAATCTCTTCAAAGATCAAGGAACGAATATTCCAAGAAATAGTCTCTCCAAGAGTAAATTTCTATAGGACAAAAAATTTCCCTAAAATGTGTTCAAGTGATAATGTCTAGACATATGCACACCAAAAAAAAAAAAATCCAGAAAATTCCCTGGACAATTGTCTAAGCAGTTTCCCACACACAGCTCAGCGCCCACTCTTAGATTGAGCATATCTTGTTTAAGCTCAAGTTCAATGCAAAGCACAACAGAGCAGGTCAGTTCAATTATCAGGGAAAGGCCCTCAATTATCTCATGCAATCAAGATGTAGGACTCTTCTACACCCTTGGGAATACAGCTTCTTTCACTTGCTGGAATGGGCAGGGTACGGTGGGTGGGAGCAAAGCAAAGCACTCTGCCTCCTGCAGCAGCCCTCGGTCCTGGCCAAGCATTGTCTGAGCTTCCCTGAAGATCATGACATCTGGATGACCACCACATCTGGATGACCACCACATCTGGATGACCACCACACTGACTTCTGATTTTCCTCTTCTGTAAGTGACCATCTCTGGGGTTTAAAGCAGTTCACGACCTGCTCCCTAAGCTGTGATGTAACTTGTGAGAAGGAGCACAACCAGAGGTCTTGACCTCTTCTCGAACTGGATCACACCCACATAAATCAGCCTATTTATACATTTCAGTTCTCCCATCACCCAGCAAAAAGACTGTAGGATTCCTAAGTTTTGGTCCCACTTCCAATTGCAGTTGGTACAATTTCTCCAACGATTTGTAAGAAGAAAATGTGTAAAGACAGAGGCTAAGTGAGAATAGAGGAAAAGATAAACAAAACAATGAGCTGTGTCTGTAAAGCTGGACACAGTCTGAGCCTGCGGCTGAACTTTCCCACAATCCTGGTCAATGCTTTGGGTTCTGCCTCCTTTAAAAAATCAAGAAAATAAACCAGAGAAGGGAGACAAGGGAAAATATAATGGAAATGTATCTTGGTTGTTTGTTTCAGAAATATTGCTACACTATTCAGTTTTGTGGTGATTTATACCTCCTTAGCAGATGCCTGCTCTAAGCTCTCATACCTGTTCCCAAATAACCTGTGAAGATAAGCCAGAAGTGCTCTTCCAGCTGGGGACATGAATCATATTTCATTTCTTGTGTAATACTTCTGCACTCTGTGTTTAAAGGTTTCTCTCCTTATTTTATTTAGTTTAGTACAACTTTTTAGGCTAACAGAGATAAATTTATGAGTCACATTTATTTATGCCCCTAAAACAGCTCCATTGTGAGGTATGTGATGAATACTGAAAGAGAAGTGATTCCAGAAGCTGCTCAGGCGTCTGTGTATCCGTGCCAAATTCCACATTATATTTATCTCTCAGCTATCGCCCAAACACAGGCTCAGTTCATACTAAATACGCTTTCTGTTTCCACAATATTTTCTTTTAACTACATCCATAAAATACAAATTACAAATTACCTTTACCTTCTGTCACCTCTCATTACCAGCTCACCTCCATTTCTTTTCTTTCTTTGCTTTATTCATCCTAGTGTTGCCACACTGTAGAAAAGTTAAACTGAAGAACAATCTGCCTTCAGGAGTATCTGCCTTTCCCCTCCACGTTTAACATGGCACTGATTAAATTACATGCCAAATGATCCCATTATGTCTTATGGGAGGGAGTTCCATTATTGGTTGCAGGAAGCAGTGGCAAGGTGAATAAGAAGTGGAAGTGATTTTCCAAAAAATGGACCAACGATGAACAAACATCTACAGCTAACTTGCACAGTTTGACGCTTACACTTCCATTCAGAACTAAGGCCACTAACAATACCACTGATTCTGTTTTAAAGATAAAACCCCCGTGTCATTTCCATACCCCAAAGAAGCCAGGTCCTTCAGAGAGATTCACAAGCTTATTTGGTTTAATTTCAAAGCAAGCAGACTTCCCAGGGTTGTTTAAGCTATTTATATAAGTTCCCCTAGGAAGAGAAAACCCTCTGGGAGATCTAAAACTGCTGAATAAAAATGAAGGTTGTTCACAACTAACTTGGATTAGCCCAGAAAAAATCAGGGACCAGGTAACTTTTTAAGACATTAGGCATAGATGGGTGTGATGATTTAAGTGACATGGATTTGAAGGGCTGATTATTCTGTGCATGAGAAACTGGCTGGATGATCATAGCCAGAAAGTCGTGTTTTAACAGTTCTGTGTCCAGGTGGAGGCCAGTGATAACTGGTGTTGCTCAGGGCCCTGTCTTGGGACTGGTTATTTTCAATATCTTTATCAATGAAATAAGCAGTGCAATCAAAGCACCCTCAGCAAGTTTGCAGATGACATGAAGCAGAGTGGTGCAGTTGGCAGGACACAAGGAAGGAATGCTGTCCAAGGGGACCCGTACAAATGTGAGAGCAGCTCCAAGTGCACGGTGCTGCAGTGGGTCAGGGCAATCCCAGACATCAGTACAGACTGGGAGAAAAACTCACAGGGAACAGCCCTGCAGAGAAGGACTAGGGGGTTCTCACGGACAAAAAAGCTGGACATGAGCCAACAATGTGTACTTGCAGCCCAAAAAGCCAATCCCATCCTGGGCTGTACCACAACATGGCCAGCTGGCTGAGAGAGGTGATTTTCCCCTCTACCTTGCTCTTGTGAGACTCCATCAGGAGTATTGCATCCAGCTCTGGGGTCCCAGTGTAAGAAGACCATGGACTTGTTGGAGTGAGTCCAGAGGAGGGACAGGAAGATGATCAGAGGGCTGGAGCACCTCTCCCATGAATACTGAGGGAAGCACCTCTTCATGAATACTCATGAAGGCTGAGAGCAAGGATTGTTCAGCTTGGAGAAGAGAAGGCCCCTGGGAGACCTTACAGCACCTTCCAGTATCTAAACGGGGCTTTTAGGAAAGAGGGGGAGCAACTTTTTACATGGGCAGATAATGATAGAATAAGGGAGAATTGTTCTAAACTAAAAGATCAGATGCCAAGAAATACCTTACTCAGAGAGCGGTGAGACTGTGGAACAGGTTTCCCAGTGAAGTTGTGCATGCCTCATCCCTGGGACAGTTCAAGGCCAGGTTGGATGCATCCCTGAGCAATCTGATCTGGTGGAAAATGTCCCTGCCTATGGCATAGGGTTTCGAAGTAGATGATCTTTAAGATCCTTTTCAACTCAAGCCATCCTATGATTAAACAAATACATCTGTTTTGGCACTGAGTTTTTGGCAGTGTCAAGCACTGGTACAGACTTCTGTCAAAGAGCTTTTCATCCTCACATCAGTCCCAGCATAAATGAGCATCTGTCCTGGCTGTCAAAGGCACAGGGATTCAAGAGGAAACACATAACCAGTAGGCCAGGTGGCTGGAAGAAAGAAAACCAACCAACCAACCAGCCAATGAAACAAAACCCCCCAACCTGGTGTAATTTAGGTATTAGAACTAGGATATCAGGAGTTTTGTCTAGAAGCCATGCTGAAAGGATTTTTATCCCCATTTGCATGGGGTTGGCACTGAGTTCCCAAACCTGTACTTGGATGGGACTTTAATGACCCACTGCTTGAGCCAGATTTTAAAGACTTATAATATGAATGTTCTTTTTATTTTTTTCTTGTTTTGATGGGGAGTGAAGAGCTGACATTTCCTGAGTTATGAACATGTGAATCATCGTTCCTTTAAAAATATGCTGGTTTCATTTCAGATCTGAAGTTTCATGTTTTCAGTGGACTCAGGTAGTTGTTAGGAGCAGTTAATATTTTTATACAGCTCAGTTCATATTTTTATACTCATTAAAAGAATTTTAACATAAATTTTAAGTTGGAAAGCCACCAGAAAGCCAAAAGATTATTATTTTTTATGTTCAGCAGGACATCACCACAGAAACCTCTCAGAAATTTCTGTTTGAAATGTGGTACATGTTTCAGAGAGACAATCCTAAAATAAAAGGTCCACTTGGTGGAGAATCAATCACATTCCGAGGTAAATTATGTCTATGTTTAACTACCATCAGTGTTAAAAATCAGTTCCGTGCTTCAAATCTAAATTTGTCTTGCCTCAGCTTCCAACTGCTGAATCTCATTATGTTTTTTTACTGACAGATAACAGTAATGGCTATGAGAAATCTCTTCCTCAGGTAGGTACTCACACACCAAGATCAAACCATCCCTTAGCCTTCTTTTCAGCAAAATATGTGGATGATTCTTAAATTTCTCAGTATGAACTATGTTTTCCAAACCCGAAGTTTTTAATTGAACTGTTTTTAATGCATCTCACACTTTTAAACTGCAACACAGGAAAACTCTCCTGTGTGAAATTATCAGTTGTGCTGAGTGTAAGTATTTTAAATGTAATTATTATTAGGGCCTTTACAACCTTTTATGTGTGTGTCTTGTTTAGAGATATCTGAAGTTCAAACAGAACCAGACAGGTAAGTTGTAATGCTGTTAGATGCTAGTTTGAAGCTAACCACAGAATATAAACCTCAGCAAGAGGCCAGTTTTTTTATGTTATTTCTATATTTTCTGGTGGATAGATAAGCAAATAAGTTTGGGAGACAAATATATCTGGGGGAGGTGAATAACTGTGCTGCTAGATATTCTTTCTGGTGCTGAACTTCTGACAATCCACATTTAGGCACGGACAAAAGAATATGTAAGAGAAGCCAGAGTAAGAGATCACCTGTTTTGCATATAAAATCCAAGGGCAAGCTGCTCAAACTGCATGTAAAGAAAAGATAATACTAATGTTTGATCCATACAGCCCTCTCCTCTCATTGCTGCTGCTCCTGCTGAGGAAGGTGTCAGCTGCTTTACTGAGACAGAAGGAGTTTTTACCCCCTCTCTTCACCCACTTAGTATTTTACTCACACCTCTTCACTTTAATTAGGTTATCTTACCATCATTCAGTTTTGCCTACATGGCTGGGAAGCTTTGAACCAGAGCTAATAAAATAAAATAAAATAGTTTCTGACAAAGATGATAAGCATCTTTACTCTTTTGTCCATTTTCTACTTTGTAAAAATAATTTGCAAATAAAAAAAGAAAAATTTCTTGGTTTTGAAATTAAAATAAAACAGGGGGTTTGGCATATTTTTGCTTTGTCCCCTTTGACTGTTCTGACAGAAATTGTGTTCTCTCTTTACAGCAACAAAATGAAAATATAGGTCATACTAAGTAGGTCCTTATCTAAATGGAAAGGACAATGTCTCTGTGATACAGAAAAGACAAAAACACTTTTGGCAAAAACGTACCACCTCTCCAAGCAAAAATGCATGTGTTGAGATGTCAAGACCACACACAGCTTAACTACTGCTGGGGTATTGATCTTCCCAAATGTCTGCGGCCGGCGCCAGCAATTCCTATCATTGCTAAACTTGGCTTTACCCACTTGAATTCACTCCTTCCCACCTTTATTTGCACTTGTCAGTGAGAGAAACAGTAGCAGACAGAAGGAAATTGTTTGTGTCATCTATATCAGAGCAGAGCTCAGGCTCATTTGTATTCTCACTTAGGTGCTTAATGGGCACTTGAACTTGAGGTGTCATGGTTCTCTCCTGTGGTGATACCCTCAGTTCAATTCTCTCTGTTCTTCTGTTTCTTTGTGAATGAATCTGCAACAGCATCAAAATGTCAATTGCTGAAACCATGCAATACCAGGAAATGTTTTTCACTTCTTTCACTGGGCACAGCAACAAATACACATCAATATAATCAAGATTTTTAGTGACCCAAATCCAGCTGCACTACTCAAGATCAGTGCATTCATTTCAGAAAGGCTAGAAAACACCTTAAAGGGAAAACAAAGGGAAGATACTAAGCGCTAAATATTTTGCACAGTACATGGTAATTAACTTAGCCATGCAGTTCCCATTACTGTTAATAGGAATCAGATGGCCAGATCCCTGTGCTAAAAATGTCATTTTAAATAGATATCTGCATGCGTGCCAAGCACAAAGAATCAAGGTAGCAGAAAATCTCAGTGAGGAAGATACAAACATTGAAGACACTGAAGGCATCTAGAAAGGTTACAGAAGGACTTAGGAAACTGGGGCAAAATTTTACTATGAGATCATTTACTGGAAGTAGCTTTCTTACAAATTGGATAAGGTCTTAGAGAACAAAGTGTGCACTGGCTGAGAACAGAAGTCTTCAAAGGCAGGGGAACAGCTGTGCTTTTGCAGAAGACATGGAGAGAATGGGGGCAGGCTGTAACAGGACCACACAGGAGTACACAGCCTTGACTTGCTGCCTAGGAAACTCCAAAAAGACAGTGGTGGGACAGAAAACAGCATGGCTGTAGCTGCTGAATTTATAACTGATTTGCAGACCTGGCTTACTGGCCTAAATCCTTCAGAAGACAGGGATAATACAAGAGCTACTTATTCCCTGTAGAAGCATGTGGCAAATATATATTGCAATATATACATTTCTCATTAAAATTTCAGAATATAGAAGAGACATTCAAAGGAAACACCTGAAATCAAATGAATTTTTAAAATTAAAACCAATATTTTGATAGACATATTCCCCATACATAAATATAAAAATGAAGATGATAAAGATACATATATCTTTTTTATTAGAGATCAGCTCTGCTGAAACAAGGGATATCAAATCTACAGCCTGGAGTTTTATTAATATTGATGATTATTCGTTATGTACAATTGTTACTAAAACGATATTGTATTAATTTCAACATAACAATTAAGCCCAAAAAGGTATTTACATTACTATATTGCATCAAATAATGAAACAAGGCTCAGAGTCTGAAGAATAGGGACTAGTCAGTTGCCATGACAAAATGAGAAATCAGTGCCCAAGTCTGGACATTTATTGACTCAGATACACAAAGGGAAAAGAATCAAAACAAAATAAAGAGTTTTCTGAAACTAAAATAGAGTTTCTGCACGAAGGAAAAAGAATAATCAAACTGTATCAAAATGCTTTTTTCAGAGACAGGATTTTGGATACACTCTCTGATTCTGTCTAGTAATCTTTCTTCATCAGGATGAAAGAGTTAGTTCTGTTGTTCAGGTATGAGCTGTGAATGATAGTTTCTTTTCCTGTCTTTGAAAAAACAGGCAGACAGGGTTACAAAAGGGAAAAAAGATACACAAAGGGGAAGGAAATACAGCTTTTATTGATGTTCTCAGGCTTCATGGCAGCTGTCAAGTTACAAACAGACCATTCTGGGCTGCCAAAGATAGTTGGGATGCTCTTATCCTGAACTTTATCTTACTGTTGTCATCTGAGCAGGCTGACCAGGGTACTGTCATTGCTCAGCCAGACTCCTCCACACCACTTTTTCTTGCCTCTGGGATGCTATGAAAGAGTAGAAGGGACATTGGCCCACTTAGAGACATCTCAGCATAAGTATGAGACAAACCCTGTTCCAAGGCTGTGGCATATTCAGCACCCACACTACGCCTCCTCTGTAGCCCTGTGTACATGGGCTTATGCTCAGCCACAGGGCCAGTGATGAGGCCAAGCCTTGCATGAGCAGTGTGCTGCTTTTATACCAGTAGATTAAACAGGTTCCTGACAAATGGTGAGACACAGTGTAAGTACATAGTCCTTTTCCCCCCAAAATTATGTAGGCATCCCTGTACTGCTTTTTGGGGGCAATCCCTGTGTTATCCCTTCAGCTATGTCCAGAAATTGCCTGTGAGAGCACTATCTGGCCCTGGCCAGAGAGAGGCCTGGCACACCACTGCTGCTGATGTGCCAGCAAACCTCCAGTGGTACCTGGCCTGGTTTGGTTTACCAGCACAGGCAAAGACAAGGAGACTGATTGAAGGATCTGATCTAGAGAGTTACAGGCTGGATACCACATGCTGGCTGCAAACCAGAGGCTGTAAGGCAGCCACTCCTCAGGACCTCACTGTAAGCCCTTGAGTTTCTTTGGCCACCAGTGCCAGAGCATTTGAGCAAAGAAGGATTTTGTTTCGACTCTGAGCTCAGCACTGTACTGACTTGGCTGTATAGTGAAGAAGTACCTCTGAAGTCAAATTTCCAAATATCAAGATCTATGGAGGACTTCAGTGTGGTGAAACTGAGCCATGCTTTTTGGTGAAGTTGCTTAGTCCATTCTTTCCAGCACAATCAGGATTGTGCTCCCCAGGAGCACATACTCAGCATCAGATCAGAATATTTCTTTCTTTACCCTCTTTTCTAGCTCCAGTAACCCTACATTAATTTCAGTCCTGTGAAAGACCAGGACATTCTCAAGAGCGCAAGATATGCAGTTTTAAACTCAAGCTCAGATGTCACACTTTGTAGGCAGGTGCTGTGCAGAAGATCCGCAGCTCTTTCTCTGGGTCTCTGAAGAGAGGAAAGGAACCACCCACAATGGGATGAGCTAGTACCACAGAGTAGAAGGAGGCTTTTGTGTTACATAAGCGCTAAATTCTGGGATGTGGGTAATTTTATGAGAAAGATGAGATTTAAGACACCATTCTCCTTCCTGAACATTCGCTTCTGACTAGCTTTGCCTTCCTCTCAGTCACTGTGTCCGCTTTCTCCATTCGTTGCAAAGGGCCATGGGTGCTTTTGGGCTCTGTGTACTCCACTCCTAAAACTGCAAGACTTGCTAACCCTGCAAGGCCCGTGCTTCTTTGTGCATTTGGGTCTGAATGTCCTTGCTTCCAGTTACCTCTCAACTGAACAGCAAAAGCCATTTAACAGACCAGTGAGCTTGGTCCTTTCAAGTCAGTCGGAAATGAGTTGCCCTCAGAAACCATTCTTCCCTTTTGTCCTCTCATCAGGATTTTGCAGTTATCCTTTTTCAGTCCTAACTGTGGCTATTTAGAACTTGAGTCTTTTGTACTGATATGTCACTGCCACAGAAGTGGGCAGATTTGATTATCTTTCTGATCCTTGTGAGTAATCTCATTTCAAACTTTGACCTCCCACGGGCACCTGTTCCTTTTGACATCAAAGCCAGCTCTTTATCACGGAAGTAGCTTAGCCTTATGGCAAAATTATCGATTGCAGATGACTTATATGCTTTCCCTGCTGTGCTTTATCAAAAGCTGATCCACTCTTTTGTTGCTTCTTTTGAAAATTAGATTGAATTTGTTACTGTCTCAAGTAGCTGGCTCTATGCTGGCTTATAACTTCTCAAGAATTGTCTCCATCTCTCTTCTTTTTGCATGCCTAGCTTCTCTTCCTTGCATTCTGCACCTCTATTGCTCAGTGCCTTAAAGGCAGGCTGACACATAGCCCAGAATACCCCTTTTTTCACCCAAACTTTGGGTAGGGTGCAATTTCTGCCCACTGTAAATTTCTGTCTATGCTCAGCAGACTTGCTCTCCAGAAAACAGCCCTCCTGTGGGAGAACAGGCAAGGCCTCCCTCTAAACCTGGGCAACCCACAGACTTTACTTCCTTTCTCATTCTCTTTCATTTCTGTTGGATGCACCGCAGGGCAGAATGCATCTCATCACCTGTATGAGCTGTCACTCGTGCCACAGACATCCCCTGCTGTGTCCAGTGGCTAGTGTGATTATGTTTGCATAGCCATGTACACAAATGTCTCCTAAGGGCTCACCAATATCTTATCTAAATGATAATTTATCACAATTGACATCTTCCCATTTTTTAGACAATAGGTCTAATTCTTCTGGCTGTGATTGGTTCCCTTTCCTAGTAGAATTTTGTTCTATTTTGGCCAAAATCCAATCATTCTTTTTTGGGCCTAATGATGCATTGAATGAATGTATCTGTTTACCAATGCCAACCTTGTCTATCAAATAAAATTACTTTTGCTACCTTCATGTACTCAACAATTCTCTTAGACTTTTCCTAAAAGGGTAATGACAAGTTAGATACTGTAAGCCAAAAATTAAATAACTACCTTATGTTCTAGCTTCAAGATCTTATTTTAAATAGTCTATTCTTCCAGTTTTAAGAAATTGCTCCTGACAGCCTTTCCCCTTCAGCGCTTTATTCCATCCAATTTCACTTACAACGTTCTGTCTGCTTCCAAAGTATTAAGGAGTAAGTGACCACTGAACATAGAGCCTTCAAATCAAGGTTGAGCTGCAGAGCAAAACACAGAGAAAAGAAGCCTGCCAACACTTTCTGCCCCTTTAGATAAAAGGGCTCAACGTGGTGCTTCCCCAGAATTAGCTCAAGCCCACGTCTCAATTAGAATTTTTCTCCAGTTGTAGGATTGGCATGGCTTTCTGGAGATGGCTGATGACATTGCACAGGATGAAACGTGAGCTGTGGGAACATGAAGCTTCAGTCTGTGCATCTGGCAAATCAGAACTCTGTAGGAAGAGCTGCCTGCCTAGCAAGTGTCACCTGCTGAGAGTGATACTGCAAACCCTGGCCCCAGACTCCCCTAAGTCTGGCTATGACTGCTTAATTTAGTGCCTTCATTATCATCTGCATTTGTTGTCAGAATGTGGAGTTATAACTGTTACTGCTTTGAATTTTTTTCTTCTTTTTGTAAAAATGCTGATGATATGATGCTACAACAATTGAGAATGCTGAAGTTTTAGGTCTAAAGAAGAATAGACTGTGGCTGAACAATAGCTTTCAAAGGTTTTTTTTTTCAAATAAGCCACAATTCTTATGCTCAAATGCATATAAACAAAATAAAATGGCATGCTAACAATAAATGGAAACATCCTTGCTGTCTCAAATAGCACAAAACACATGTAGAGATCCCTGCATGAAACGATGAAGTATCTCATTATTTGAAGAAATGGGACACATGTTCAAGGACTTTTTAGCTAAGAGTGATATCTATGAGAAATGAAGATGTTAAAAAAGTTTAAATTTGCTTGTATTTATTTATAGAAACAATAAGAAAAGTACAATCACACATATGTGCACATTGCTGTGAATCTTTCCTCACTGCTCTTAATGTGCTACTTGTCTTCACTGAACAAAAGTTCTGTCAGAATAGAGACCCTATCTACACACAAATAAAGCACTCTGAACAGTATGTCCACTATTTGGTGGTATTTATGTCTCTGATACATGACAAATGTAACAAACTGGACACCATTGTTAGGAAATACTGCTTCTAAAACCTAGAAAATTTAAAAGCTTTTGATTTCAAGATGGATGTTAAAAATAGATTTTGAAACCATCTTACACATTAAATGATTTGTGTTACTATTCCAAACTTGCTTTTTTTTCAAGTCAAATTTTATGTTTTTTCTTATCTTTCAAATTATTACTAGCATAAATAACCCAGGCAGAAGACACAACCATCCTACTAGGATCAGTTTTGAAGGGTTATACTATAATCACGTTCTGACATTTAACATGACACACATCATTTGAGACCATTACAGTTCTGGGTCAAATACAAAACTGATTTATAAGAGGTAAAAGGTAGGGTCTTTATTCATAATTGCACCCTGAGGAATAAAACAAAACATAATAAGGTGATAAGGTGTAAATTAGACTAAAATATATGTTCACCTTTTGGGTTCCTTACAGCTTCAAAGCAAAGCCCATTGAAAATACAGGAAATTTTACTGAATTTGGTGGCATTTGGATTCAAAATTATCATAAAATGCTTTCTACCTTATTTGAATGGAATTAATTGCATCTAGGAAAAATAAGGGATCCTAAATTTTTTTAAATTCTCCTACTATATGCACACAGTTAAATCTGACAAAATGGTGAGGTGACAAATTTTCTCTCTTCCTCCCTCCAGGTAAGAAGTTAAATATGACAGTCATCAAAGGACTTCAATCAGACACTTTATAGATTTGGGTGCAAATATATCCATTTGTATGTTTTCCATTTCCCTTTGGATTTTTTTCCTCTGGCAAACTATACTGAAAATTATCAGCTCACACTTCAGTTTCCTTCACGGCATAAAAATCCAGGCACAATCTGCCAGAGTCTAAGAATCCTGTCTTTGGTGGTATCTATTAAGAGGTCACTTAAAAGCACTCTGAGCATTGGCATGCATCAATAGCAATGAGCACCAGCACTGCTGTTCCCACTGGTGTGAGCATGGAAAGGTGATGCCATCACAGCCAGAACAGTGGCCTGATCAATACATGCTGACAGCACACCTGTGGTCACATGCCCATACTCTGTTGGTGGTCATGCTCCCTCACAAAACCCAGAAGACACTGCCAATTTTAGCTGAAATGCTAAATTTCATAAAGTGGTGGTCTACCTTGTCCAGAAGGGCCACTTGGAGATGTGATGTGTTAAATGGCTACCTAGAAACAGAGACTAGACAGGAATAAAGGAATAAAGGAGGGATTTATCTGAAAGGCCTTCAGGTGCACACTCTGGGCTCCAGAGGTTCCTGCCTCAGTGGATCCCAAAATGGACAATGACAGGTCATGAGTTCTTCACACTTTTATAGCAGCATAAATTCACCAACCAGAACCCAGCCAATGATGGAATTTCCCCAAGCTTGCCCCCCTCTCCCCAAGATGATGGTTTACAGTTCTTGGGCCTAGGACAGTCTGGGTGTCCTTGGAGAGCAAGCTAGAGAGGCTTTGTTATCTTTATCTTCATATAAGAGAACAGCACTTAACAAGCTACAGGAAACTTCAGAGTTACATTAGCACTAGCGGATTTGAAAAATATAAAAGTTAAAACCTAATGCATCAGATGGGAAAATTGAAGTGTCCTGGCTGCAGAGCACCTTCCAGATTCAGAAATGACCTCAAAGTGACTGGCTGCCAAGGGCAGATGACCAAGCAGAGGGCAGGCCCTATACAGCGTGCTCTCATAGTACACATGAGGCAGATCCAGGTGGTTTCTGGAGCCCCAAAGGGTTGGCAGAGAGCTCCCCTTTGATGGCTCATTCCCACCACTACAGCCACCATCTCTTAGGGAACTGCTGAGTACTCTGTGGTAAGACTGGAAGAGAAGCAGTAAGAAAGAGGTTCTTGTGTCTCTCTGAGGGTAAAACACGGTAGGAGCCAAGAGCTGGATAACATTTACAGATGATGCTCTCAAGATAAGGCAGCCCTCAGTTCCCAGTCTTGCAGAGTGCCATTTGACATCTGCTTTCAGCAAGGCTTTGGTCCCTCAGCATGAGCTTGCTGATCCCTGCCTTTGGGCATTTCTTCATGGGGCAGTGGATCACAGTGCATGCTGCTGAGGCACTGAAGTTAAGAGTACTCAGAAAGCCAAAAAAGCAGGACAGTCCAAGCCACAGAGTTATCAGAGGCTTGGCTGACCTATGCCTTTGAGCCAGTACCCCTGCTCTGTGCTCTGTGATCAACACTAACCCTACTGAATAAATGTAGCTGTGTCCTACGCAATTTGTAAACACAGCTGCAAAATAGTGGTATAACACATTTTCATATTTTATGCAGTTCCCATCAGATAGAAACTAATTGCCATTATTCTTCTAAGTGGAAAAAAGAGATTTCAATATAATGTTACAGAAGAATTAGAGCATATGAGTAATGGGCACATTATGTGTTTTCTGTGTTTGTTATAGATATATACACAAAATCTAATTGCCATGAGAGCTGGTCTAAGACTTTTAACCTATTCCTTCTCCCTTGATTTTCCTCATGGGAGAATTTCCCCTTTTGGAGATGGAATAATGATTATCCTTAAGAAATACTCTCTTTTTTGAACATAATTTCAAAAAATTGTGGTTTAAACATTCTCAGAGCCCTTGAAGCCAAATAAGTGATTCATTCTGGCATTTTCAACATATCTTTGAAAACTCTAATGAATGCTTGAATAAAATGAAAGTCTTATATTAGCATTTATTTTATCTAAGTGCCTTGGGAGTGGAAAGTAGTCTTCCATTTTATCACTCAACCTTTTTCTTAATTCAATTCACAGGTTTGTCAGCAGCATTAAGCCTTCTTATACTGGCATGAGATGCTGGCTCTCTACAAAATTATTCTGTGATAAAATAAAGTTGCCAAGGTTTTTGCACCAATGTCAAATTAATTATGACCCTTCTTCTCCTTGCACTGAAAATGCATGGTTATCCCAAATTAGCCATTTTGCCTGAAGGGCAGTACAGCCCTCTGGGGTGCAATGTTTCCCATGGGTGCTTTCCTCCCTTTTTTCCCAAGATATGTCATCACAGAAGCCTCCTCTTCTGTGGAACTTTCACTGCTACTGGAGAGTGATCCAGAAGATTTGCTTGAAAATCTTGATTTAAATTTATGCTTTTATAACACCAGATATACTCTGACAATTCTGTTGGTTTTTTTTTTTAAAAAACATGTATGTCTACACATACATGTATGTTTCTTTTGTCTTTGGGTGTTTACTGTGCAAGAAAGCAAGTGATGCCTATCTAGTTCACTAGATCCTGCGCCTGGTTCCCAGGCTGAACTCGCTGCAAATGGAGCAAAATCGAATGTTTCATGGGCACCAAATGCCTGCTAAGATGACAAAGAAGGACTTAAAAGTGCTTTTTAGGGGAGTTATCAGCTAGCCTTCTTTAGCTGGCCTCCTTAGCAGTCAGTAATCCAATACTGTGCTTTTGATAGGAGTCTTCAGTCTTTTTTTTAATAGACAGAAATAAAACTCCCTAATTTTCTAATGATTCCAGGATGACAGAAATCCCAGATCCTCCATTCCCTCCATTTTGACTAAATATTTTATAAGGAATTTTAATTTTCAAAGAGCAATCACCAAACAGACCAGATAATCTTTCTAAATATTAGCTGAGAAAGTGCACATGGATCCCTGTGATGTACACATACATGTACATCACTGCTGCAGCATTCCAGATCTGTGGCATACTTTTTTCCAATTTTACCACTTTATTCTTAGTCTGCAGGGATTTGGAAAAGAATAGAAGAGAAAAATTAGTCTGCTATATGTGGCAATCTGCATCTACATTCCTATAATAAAATCTCAGTCTTTAAGAAATAGGCTATTCAGTTTCATGTTCCAGCAATATTTTTGCACATTATTTATTATTAGAGACTGAATTTCCTTAAGGAGCCTAAGAGATTTTGCTGTCAAAATGTCAATTAAATTAAGCAAAATGTTTGCACTTAATGCTAACAATTTCTCTTAAAATTTTGTTCTTCATACATAATAAATAAGATACTATTAACGATTGCTGCCTAACATCATTGTTTGATTTCCCAGAGGAGCACGATGACAGAATTGACTCTCATCTTAAGGTGACTTTCAGAGGAGAAGACAGGGTTACTGACCTTACCTGAGTGTGTGACTTTAGACACTTAAGAGGCCAGGTAGATAAAAGTTTGCCAAATGAAAAATGGATGGCCTTTTTCCTCACAGGCTGGAATGCATTCCCCTTGATGAGAAGGGAAATTGTGATGGGAATCTGGGACATCCTGAAATCTTAATGCAGGAATAGGGCTCCTGAGTAGCAACTCATAGCAAGCCAGAACTGAGCAGCAGCCCACTGCTTATTAAAGCATTAGTGGAGTATTGAATTCTAGGAGCAGAAATTACTTATTTTTGGACATAATTTATTTCTTTTCAGGCAGCCACTGACCCTGAATTTCCACTTGTATGAATTTTGGGTTTGCTTGCTGCATGAGACAGCACTGGAGTCTTCTATATCCTTAATTTGTGGATTTGGGTTCAGTAATTTCAGTTGTGTGTGTCTTTGCTCATTTGCTCTGATTTGTTTCAAAATGTGATTCCCTTTGGGGTCCC
Source organism: Erpornis zantholeuca (assembly GCA_013400515.1). NCBI lineage: Eukaryota > Metazoa > Chordata > Aves > Passeriformes > Timaliidae > Erpornis > Erpornis zantholeuca. The sequence goes on along the minus strand of VZTN01029343.1, from coordinate 2,373 downwards.
TTGACTCCTTTCAGCTGAATAAACTGTAGCCCTGGTCTTTCACTGTAAACTAGGTACAGGTAAAGTGTCACTGCCCAAAGCCAGAACACCTACAGATACCACATTTGCCTCTTCTAGAATGAAGCAGCAAAAGGTTAAATTAAGATTTGATTTGCGTTTCTGAAAATTATTTCTCAAAGAGCAATGCAATTGTGGATTCGGACGTTTGGGCTTTTCCTTTCTCCTATGCTCTGGCTTACCTCTCTGGAAATGGAAATGGGAAACTATGGAGTGGTTCTGCTTTATTTTCCTTTTTTTTTTTTGTAATGGACTCTGCTGTGCTGGCAGTATTTTCCTGCCTTATCACATAACTATACTTACAGGCATGCAGACTTTCATAAATTTTCTCTACATAGAGTGAAAGGGCTCATTAGTTAACTGAGTCCTGCCTCTTATTTTGAGAAAACAGAAAGAATAAAAAGTACTTCCAATAAACAAGCACTTTTGGACAGGAGACAGGTGGAAAAGGATTATTTAAAGTATTTCAGATTAATTCTAAAAATAAAAGCAGCATAAACCAAGGTGTTTTCTGATTTAACTTAGAAAATACAAATTGGAGATCTGTTGAGTAAATAAATGAAAAGTAGAATCCTGCATCTGCAGTTTATCCATCTGTTGCCCTGTCTCCAGCTGCAGACACCTCTGAGGTTTCTGAAAAACACAAAAAAATAAAGGCAAATTAAGACATGAGCCCTGAGAATACATCTGCCCAGTGCATAAAGGAAATCTTTTCTCTTCACTGATTCCCCAAAGTCTTGATAAATTTTGGTTGCAATGGTTGTCTTAATACAGAGTTCCAGGTGTTATGGGCACTCTCAGGGTTGGGCATAATTTATTATCTTTTCCCTGGTGCACAAAAAGAGGACATGAATAAATGATTCATACATTTACAAGCATTAAGGTCAGAAAATACCAAAACAACTATTTCACCTAAATCCCTGGACCTACTGGAAACAGAATTTGGCTCAGAGGTAGATTAAATTATGTCTCATAAAAGGATTTAATTATGTATATCTTTAAAGATCAAAATCAGTGTTGAGTTGTCCCTGTCCTGTCCCTCCTCCAGCCCTTTTAGGAGACTCTTAACTTAGTTTAACTATCTTCTCTGTTAGAAAGCTATGTTTTACTTCAAGGCCTAATTTGTCTAAGTCTTTGCAATAGATCTTGTCAGGACTTTGTCAACAAGCTCAGAAACACCCTGCTATTGGATCTCTTCTCCATGTGTAAGCACCTAGACATGATCAATCCACCTCTCCGTCTCCCTTCAGACAAGCTGAAGAGATTGAACTCTTTAAGCCTCTCATAGTACAACTTGTTTTCCAGCTGCCAAATCAAACCTCCCGAACCTTTCATCTCTGGCACCGTTACTAGGCTGCACCACTACCTTGGAATGCGCGAGGGCTCTTCAAAGGATTTTAGACTGACCATCTGATATTCACACTGTAGCACTGTCTGAGGGGATTTTGATATTTCTTTTGATTCAGCTCTTGGCTTTAAGAACCTGATGGCTGTGGCTGATTTAGAGCTCAGTAATGGCTTTGCCACAAGTGAGCAGGAGAGCAGCTCACTGCTATGGAAGGCAGATGTGCGTCCAGGTTTCTCTCTGAGATGCAGAATATATACCTGGTACCATTTTTTTTTACTCCCTCTGCCCCAGAAAACAAAGCTGTAGACATGGGTGTAAGGAACAACAAAGCACCTATAAACCTCATAAAATCCATTGTATGAATGAAGAAGGGAATGCAGTAGCCCACGAGAAGTGTCTCTCTTCTACAGGTTACAAG
>VZTN01029341.1:3592-13968 GCA_013400515.1 Erpornis zantholeuca | reverse complement strand
TGAGTTGAAAGGGACCCACAAGGATCATTGAGTCCAACTCTTAAGAGAAAGGGCCATAGAAGGATTAAACCCATGGCCTTGGTGTTATTAGCACCATGCTCTAACCAACTGAGGAATCTCAGGGTATCGCCTCACGTTTCACCAGGGGAGATTTAGGTTGGATATTAGGAAACATTTCTTCATGGCAAGGGTGGACAGCATTGAAATAAGCTGCCCAGGGAAGTGGTACAATCACCATCCCTGGAAGTGTTCAAAAAACCTGTAGATGTGGCACTCGGTCACTTCAACAATGAACGTGTCAGTGCTGGGCTAATGGTTGTACTTGGTGATCTCAAAGGTCTTTTCCAACCTTAATGATCCTATGATTCTGCCTGGACTTTGCTCGGAACTTTGTTGGAACTTGTCCAATGCTCTGTTTTTTTAAGTACCTTTATAAAAAGCTGAAAGTTGATCCAAATTAATTTCTAAATGAACTGCCAAATACATTAGCAGAAATGAAAAAATACACAAATGAAGTACATTACTATAATTGAATTTTATTTCCTGAGGAATAGGGAGTGAAGAAAAACTGAATGACCTTTTACTTGATGGCGATTTTGTGACTTTGCCTTTTTAACTTCTTTTCTTTTTTAACTCCCAAAAAATTNTTTTTTTTTTTTTTAACTCCCAAAAATTAATGTATTACTCTTTAAGCTCATGGACATGATTGCAGTTCTTTTCTTAACAGAAGTATTGTTATTGCCACTGTATAAGATAACCTGATTTTGACTTGTAAATTTTTTCCATATATCTGAATGAAAGCCAAAATGAGGATATGCAAACATAGGGATTTACCATACACAGTTACTTTTCAAAGCAGCAACAGAAAACAGATCATGTCTGCATGTGGAAGAATAGAAAATTTGCTTTCTGCCAATTTAAAAAAGAATTTATGAGTGTAGAAAACAACAAAAGTAATTTCCCCATTGCCATATGTCTACTGTTCAGCAAATCCATGAAAAAGGTACAAATCATTGCCTGCTTTATTTTACACATTCTTGCTGTCCTACTGCAAAACAGTATTAGTGGCATAAGCAAAAGAACAGCTACTTTTCTAACTAATTTGTGTCTAAAGGAGAGAAGAACTACGCAGAAGAAAAAGGGCACCTCATGCTCTGAGCAGCGCTGGTGGGAGTCAGTTATCATGATTCATTGTATATCATTAATTTTAAAATTAACCCAAGTAGTAGCAGACATTCCACCAGAATTCCATTTTTGTGCCTGATGAAACAGTCTGGGTCCTTTTCAAAGCCGCAGTCTCTTCTTGGGGTACTATGTCTCTTTTTTCTCCTTGGATTTTGAACACATTACCATTTCCTATAGATCCTTTTAACTGAAGGACCTTCTGCACCTGATGGTTCTGCACCCTCATGCACTTGAGCTGTTAACAAGACCCACAAATGTTATGAGAGAAGAACCACCCCCTTAAGAATGCAATTTAAATAATATACCAATTCTTCCTTTCTTTCCCACTGCATAAAACCCAGTGTTTACCTATGTGGTTATGGTGCCCATAATCTCATTTAAAGGGAATTGAGATAACTTAAACTAACAAACCATCCAAAGTGGCTGTAGCTTGTAGATTCAGTTGTAGACTGAATATAAGCTCAGTGTTGTGGAGGAAAACTTACTTTATATTTTAAAACAGCACAAGAAAAGGGTGTCATGAAAGTCAACACTGAGCATAAAATATTTTTTGTGTTACAGCTGCAATAACATTAATCATTTTTCTCTAGTGAGTTTTTTTATGTTAAGTGATTAAAAATGTAAGAATTTTATAAATCTTTCTTGTATAACCAGTGAATTTTGTATTGTTATCACTTATATACAATTATTGAGCGAATTTAATAAATAAAGAAATCTCTTTGTTTCAGATTTCTTTTTCTAAATACAATTGACTCTTCATCTGGCAGAACAAGCACACCTTTAATCTTTTCTCTTTTGCAAAGGTTCTTGTGTAATTCTGTCAGCCTAAGCCATTCTTCCTTTACTGAATCTCCTTTGAGCAATTGCTTTGATTTGGAAACAATTTTCATATTACATCTCTCTACCTGCAGCTGAGGAAACTCTTGTTTCTATCAGATTTGATTCAATACTTGTTTGGACTATAGTTGTTGAAGTTAATTGTTCTCTGTCCCTTGTATGGCCTTCTTTTTACAGTGTGATCATTGCATATATCAAAGCAGTTCTCATTACAGACAGTTTTCAGGGATCAAATATTAAGCACAAAACTTGAAAAACACAACTCCTTCACGAAGTTATTCCCACATTTAATAACAACTCCAGAAGTGGTTATATTGCTATTCAGCAAAACCATCTCGGTTTTATTGTGAATTCTGCCTATAGGTCTGAAATCTGACTGGCTTGTTTACAAAACAATGAGGCTGAGGACATGTCAGGACATTCATCTTATTCTAAGAGCTCTCTTTTGCACTTTTACATCCTTTTTCTTTCAATTACTAGAACTCTGATTGAAGAAGCAAGCCAAATACTCACTTGCTTCATTAGCAGTGGAAAGAAAATTGAAGCTTCTCTCCTTAATAGCACATTAGATTGAGGAACAGAACTGGAGGCAAAAGATACATCTATTTTCTGAGCCTTTAAAAAACAGAACAAAACACAGAACACGTCCTGTCTTAGCCAGGGGCAGAGTAAAGTGAGAAGTGAATAGCCACGAAATGTTTTTACTAGAAAAGCAGCCCAGACTTCTCTGAATCTCAGCCTGCCTTTGCCAACAGCTGATGGACTTTGGGAAGCACTTAGCAATCACTATGTGTGGGTGGACATACAGGCTACAGAACTGGTTATACCTTAATTTTGTCTGGTACCCATCTGTCTTCTGTCAGGAAAAGGGAAATTAATCACAAATTCTCTTCCTAGAGTCTGGCTTTTTTGGCAAGGGAAGAGGTCAGCTCCCCAGAAGTGCTCTGGGCAAGTACACCTCCAGGGGTGCCTGATGCTGAGTACAAACTCCCATCAGGTGGCAAGAGCAAGCCATTTCTCCACGGAAATGCTCAGGCTCAGGGCAGTCTAATCGTGTGTTTAATCACCTGGATTAACTCCAAGCTCTTTAAACTGTAATTAACAGTGTCAGTTCCCAGCTTGTCTAATTCAGGGAGACCAGTGCAATTTCAGATGTGCCTGGTTTTTTGTTAGGCTGCTCACTGATCCTAGGAATGAAATACACTGCAGTCTTACAGTTCTTTTGTCATCTCCACAGAACTTCATTTGAGTTTTAAACTAGTGCCGTGTGGTATTTGAGTTCCCACTGTGTACCTGAAAGAAGGTGACTGGATATTTTCTGAAAGAATATAAGATTAATGGAAGCTCAGATTATTTTTAGGAGCAGTGTCATCAGCTTTCTAGAAGGAAACAAATAAAGAACTTCACCTTCGCAAAAACCAGATCCCCGAACTAAGAGTAAAGGAGGGTGGAACTTTATTAAACAGTTTTATTTTGAAACTTATTTTTACATAAGCAGTCAATAGCAAATATTTTTGTATAAGCAGTCAGTCTATGTTCGTTTTTAATTCTGATGTTAGTTGTATTGTATGGTAATTACAAAACACAAAACTGAGGTTGATTTCTTTAAACATCAGTATGCATGATGATAAATACAAGATAAACATGGATACCATTTTACAGACAGTCACATCAAAGTTTCAACACTTTAAAGTATTGAGCTGCTCTTTTTGTCTCCTGCTTTCCTGCAGATTCCCTCCTTCTATCTGCTGGAACCTATGTTTACATAATGAAAAGAAGTTATGATTTTCAGAGTGGAACAGGACAAAGGATAGGTTGAAGGTGGGCATATTTAATGGGTTTCTGTAGCCAGTAAATTCAGGCACAAAGCTGACATTTTATATTTAAACAGCCATTAATCAAAACACATGTAAATTTAAGAATTGCATATAGGCTGCAGGCAAACAGTAATGTGTTGCATAGTTTGTTTACACATGCTCATTTAAAGGAATGTTGACCCCCGTGGTTTCATTTGGGAAATCTGCTTTTTTTTGTTTCCTGGTGTCACAGCTGAATATTTCATATCTGTGTTTGAGTTTTTCATACTATGCCAAACACAGGCAGAAATGAAAAATGTGAGACATGGTTTTTTTAAATACATATGACATATAAAAGTAAACATTTATTTTGCTCATTTAGTTTAAATACAAAGAAGCTTACAAAAATAATTACTGACTTAATGAGCTGGTGCCAAAATGCAGCAACCTGTTTTGTCACAAGCATTTCTAATACTATGCTGCATCTGGATTAATACATAAGAACTCTTGGGGGTTTTACAGTGCCACCACAGGATTTTTAGGGGTTTGTTATAACTGTGGACTTCATAGTATCTTATAAATTGTAATTTTTTGGGTTGTTCACTATTAATATTTTGCGTTTCTACTTGTATGTATACCCCTGTATTTACAATTACTTTGCTGAAATTTGAAGAGTTAGAATAAACATAAATATAGAAGAAAATGAGGAATTACTGGTTAGGGTATTTGAAAAGCAACTTTATGTCATATTCATTCTGCTTGAATCAGTAAAAAATTGTAATCAAAAGAAAAAGATTACTGTGATTTTTTTCAATATATCCCTGATTTACCTTGATGGCAGAATTTAATTTTGATGTTGTACATCTTCTTTTTTCCCCACTAAGACTTCTCCTACTAATGATAAGGATTTTGCCTGTAATTTTCTCTTTGCAACACTTGTTGAAGCATAGCCCAGATAAACAAAAAATAATCAGCTGGAGCTGAATATTCTAGCATAATTTAAAGTTCTATTTTAATTGTTCTGAATGAGAAACCAGCTTAGATATTCTCGTGCATTATAATTACAAAGCTATGATCCAAAACTGTATTGTCTTTTTCACAGATTTCCTAATCCTTGTAATTGTTGATTTTTCCCAAAACTGCTGTTAGTGGGTACAGCTGGAAACAGACTTCTTTCAGCCAGCTTCTGTTCAACAGTAGAATTCCCATTGCTCTGCTCTCACTTGAGGATATTCAGGTACAGTGTGCAGGGCTGCAGCATAGCTTTAATTTGGTGGGCAGTCATTTTGAAGCTGAGGCAAATTAGCTCACCAGATTCAAGAGCATGATGAAGTAGACTGTTATTCTTTGTACATGGACTATATATATATATAGATACTCTTATTTACGTATATATGCATAGATAGATAACGGGTGTGAGAGGCCTCTTTGGTGCTGAAATGGTCTCTTGCCAACTGGAGCAGTGGAATCAGTTATTGTGAAGAATAAACCCAGTGATTCCTTCAGGAGGAAAATGCAGTGAATGAATGCATAGCGGGAGTGTACTGACCTTCCAGTAGACTTTACTGCCAAATTTAGAGTTGGCCACTGTGCTTCCACAGCACTGCAAAGCTGCAAAGCTGTGGGCAGTGGCTTCACTCAGAGTCATTCTGTGGTTTAAAGGCTGACCTCCTCCTGCCTGATTTCTTGTGGGGCAGGGAGCTGGCAGGGAGCTGGCTTGCACTGTCCGGCTCTCACAACAGGCAAACGCATTAAAGGACACAGCTGGGGGTTTGTGATGGCTGTTAGATAGAAATATAAAGAGCACAGCACAGTGAAATAGAGGGCAAAAGAGGAAGTGGGGAGGACGGGATAGAGCCATGTACAATGGAATAAATTATTTCCTTCAGTGTGAAATGAAAAGAGGACGTGAATGCTCTGAAATACACTGCCGAAGGAAAGTGGATTGCCTGGGAAAACTGTTTTTCTGTACAGATACCACTAGGCACTGCTTCTTAAAGAAAAAATAAATTGATGTGGAAGATATCATCAAACAACTGTGAAAAAGGAATTATCCAGGACTACTTTTTACCCTTAACTTATTTTGTAGAGAGATGAAACAACAAGAAAGTTGGCAGTGTTAATTCTTGAGTATGTTTCTTATGTATTTTTCAGTTACTGTTTTGTAGTATGTGAGTACTGCCCCTTTGATCCCTGAAGGATACACTCCACATGAAAAGGTCATGAACAATACCTCATTCCTTTTGTTGCTCTTTTTGATTACCCACTCTGCAAAGATGGCCTAGTCAGGGTAAACAGCAATTCCTCGTGATGCCTTCAAATATCCATGAAAGTAACCAAGATCCTTGTTTAACACAAATTGTCAATCTTATTACATATACCATTGCTTTTGTATTTTTATTTTGAAGGAAGTTTCTTCATTAAATTTCCCACCTGCACTGAATAATAAAAGTTGAGTTATTAACTCTTAAGATATTAAGAGATGAATGCTACTAGTGTTTGAGATCTAAACTAAAACTTTTAATCTAAACAGATCCAGGACTACATGAGTCAAAAGTACATGCTGAGATGGAGCCACAGGCATGGACAAGTTGCCAGCAGACAGGTGTTAAATGTTGTCAGTATCAGTACCCATAGGTGCTGAAAGGAGTTGATCCCTTCCAATATCTTCAATATGATGCCTGTTGATGCCAACAGGTACTGATAGTGTCTTAATCCCAGGCCTATTTGTGCATACTGAATGAGAAAACAAGTTGAGTTTTTTACCAGAACATCCAAAGTTTGCAGGGCTTATCTCCTGGAAATTAATACCAATATTAATATTAAACCAATAATTTGGTGATTGCTCCCTTAGTTTTAAATCCTGTAGAGGTGAAAAGGAAGGTGTAAATTTAGGGTTATGATGGCATAACTTGATGGTGAGCACAAGAGGCTAATGAATACAGCAGTGTCTTGAAAAGGAGACTGTTTTATAAGAAAAATGAGACCACTGTCTGGGTTTTTTTGTGCAGTTACAGCACTAAAGTTGTAGTAAGAAATGTCTTCTGATTGCAACATACTCCAGAAGTGATCAAATACTTGGACTAATTTAGTGCAGCTTTCTGCAACTGAAAATGTATGTGTAAGGAGGTGGTCAAAAGCAGCCAATGGGTAGCTACACCAGCTCTATGTCTGGTTTTGCAGGAAAGAAGGCTAGTTTTTTGTTTTCCCAAATAAAGTGATGGTTATTTCTCTTACCTATTTTACATTCCCATGGATTTGTCAATTTGTGGGAACAAGCAGGGAATCTAAATTAAGAATACATACTTCTATTGGATAATTCAAGAATAGAGTGATGAAGAATCTGATCCAAGTAACCACTATCCACAATTTCAGTGGTATCACATCTGGACAGCATTTTAACCTTAGAAGAAAAAATAATATGCCTCTACTACAGAAATGTTATTACTTTCATTTGCTGTATAGGAAGTGCACAATATTTTCCGTAGCAAATTAATAATTTCAAAATGAAGTGTTTATCGCTCAAATCTAACTTATTCCTCCCAGAATCGATTTTTACCAGCTGAATTATGTTGTAATTATATGAGTCTAATGGTTAGGAAAGAGGTCTCATTAGGAGAAAATAAATAAAAAACTCCACTTAATTAAAACTTGTTTCTAAAATTTCCAGTGGTTTTAAAAGCATAAATTATTTTACTTGGAAAGATAGATAAAATAATTTTTCTACAGGGCTCTACCATGCATTAATAGATTACCTGTATTAATAGTTTTCTTGTTTTACTTCAGATTAAATATATTTATTTTTCCATTTTACAGGCTTTCGACTAATAACCAAATTTGAGAGATTTCACAAAATTGCTGTAAAATGTGTAGCTCAAAATAGAAACCTTTCCTAGATGACCCTCTATAGCTAAAACAAATTCTTAGTTATTAAAAAATAATTTAAAATGTATTATTTAAGTACAAGACAGCTTATTCACAGCCTGCCATATTTAGTTTATACTTACTGAAAATTGTGCAATTCAGTAAAAGGTGATTGGACTAATGAGCCAATGAGAAATAATTTTTTCTATGTGTTTTATGTCTAATGACTTAATTTTGAAAAAGGACTACATAAAGTGATCCTTTCTGCTTCTGCTTTCATTGGCTTCCCTGAAAATCTTAATCCCTAAAAATAACTTCTCTTTCTCATGTTTATATTTTAGGGGAATTTATGACATTCCATTTCATATCATGAACAAAATACAAAATATTATTCAACAAAACTTTGATGTTGAACGGTTTCTGTGTAAAAAACCCCAACATCTTAATTGACTCTGATCAACTTACACATAAAATATTTGAGCATTTAAGGCTCTGCCAAAGTCTGCTTTAATGTAATTAACACAATAAATGTGAAAATCATGAACATGTAGAAAAGAGATTAGGGCAATCTTTTTATGACAGAAAGTTTATTAACAGTAACAACGTGTGCACATAGACTAGATAAGGGATTATCAAAAATAATCATCAGAAATTTTGATGGTGTTCTCTTGAACAGGGACAGAGTAACATGTATACCACAGTTCTTCAAGAATCTAAGAAAAAATATAATGTAAAATAGTTAACCACAATTTCCAAGAATATGTGGAGACCATGAAAGGTATAAAGGTTTTCATGTCCAAAATTCTATTTGAGGAAACAAAAAGGGTACTTTTAGATCTATATACTAATTGGGCTAATTTCAACATTTCAGAAAGCAGAATTCCTGAAGCAAGGGTTTTAATTATTGATATATGAGCACCTAGGGGATGAGAATAGATTTTTCAGCTGATAGAGTTCACCTAACACTTTTCTGGTAACTTCTGTTTGCAGCAGGAGTATCGGATGATTCTTTAACTCCACACATTACCTTTCACACACTTTCATTGGATGTTCTTACAAGCAGCCTATGGAAACAAAATCAAAATGAAGGAACTGACAGATGGGTAATCACCACATTGGAAAACCTAATCCTGGTAGCTCTCGGTGGTCAGTGGTTAAGCTGGAAGGACAATATGAGTGAAATTTATTCTCACTTCAGCCCTTAGTCAAAGTCAAAGTGTTAGTCAGGAACCAGCAGTAAAAGTTGTTCCCAAGGCAAGGTATTTATAGATGAAAGTGCTGTGGGAAAAGAAAGGATGGATTGTGAATGCAGTCTGCTGGAATACTCCTTTGCCTGCTTTACCATCACAGGACTGACAAAGCAAGAGATTTACCAACCATATCCAGACACTATTCAGCAATGCAGACCCGCTTTATCTTACCTCAGCTTCAATGCAGTTTGAATTTGTTACAGTTACAACAGCTCTGCTTGCTCCTGATAATATACAAAACCTGGCTGTTTACTACAGGTCAAATTTTATCCCTTTCAGCTCAGTACGGCAGAGAACATGCAAATCTTCTGTTATATAGTGTCTGGCAAATGAACTAATCCAGACAGAGGTAGAGTAAGACACATGGCTGTTCCTGTAAGTCATAAAGCTATTTCAATTTCTGTATAGCTGCAGTACACCGTGGAAGGCAGAATAGAAAACTACTTTCTATTATATATTTTTCTGTCATAGCATTGTCTAGACAAAAAGCTTATGGTTAATTTGTTTATTCACAAAGCTCTGTGAATGTTTTATGAGGAAAACATATAACAAACCTGCCCACCAAACAGCCACCAGATATAGTGCTATCAATTAAAAAAAAAATAACGTTAATGCTGCCACCTTCTCCCCGTGTAGTCTTGTTCACTTGACCTGCTTCATCTTTACCAGAAAGGTTAGAAATTACTTCATTCGCACAAGTGCTAATCACTTCACTGAAGTTTTCTATTCGGACTTAGCTATTTTTTATTATATTTTAACTTCTGACAGCTCTCACTATATTTTTTACAACTTCCAAGAAATTGAAAGCCTGTGGGGTTTTTTTTATGCTTTAATATTTGCCTTTGTGTGCATTGTAGTATTCATCTAAACCATTAGAGCCTTCAAGATCCATGACAATTAGGCTGTTCTCTGGCTGTTAAGGGTTTCAATGGATCAATATTTAATTCAGATTTGTCTCCAATTTATATGGTAATCATCTATTTTATACTCAATATGCATCATACAGATGGTTGATTTTACAAAATCTGTACTTGTTCTCATAAATACAATTTTACAGAATGAGGGCATTGCTCAAACTCCCACTATAATTAAAGAAATCTTAAATGAGATGGGTTGACTAGTGACTTGTTATAGATTTTGATAACACCTATAAACACATAGCGAACACATCTCAGTTAGAAGACCCTAAAGATTTTTCCAAGATGCTTATATCTCTTATATTTTTCTGTTGGTTTTTTTTATTTGATCNGTTAATAATTTACTGAGTTGTCATCCCTTTTTTCATTCCACTCCACAAAATTGCATCTTTGTGATGTTGTTCTAATTCAATTCTTTGGGCTAGCTGGGAGGTATTTATGTTTTTCAATTGTCCACAGTCTCAAAGCTGGACTCAGTTCCTATTATAAGCACCCTCTCAAATTTCTCCTTTTGAAATGAGGACCTC